>WOFM01000165.1:745191-1014996 GCA_011428145.1 Ericerus pela
TGAGTTTGATTTTCTTCTAAGCGAATAGGATTATTAATATCAAAAACATTTTTAAATTCGAAACAAGAAATATACATACTAAATTGATCATACCATAGTCGGAAATCAGTCTCCTCGGTTAATTTAACTGGAGTAATACGAACCTTGGTTGAAAAATAATAATTATGGTTGTCCTTACCCCATGGCTCCGAAGACGAATAATGTGAACCAATATTCCTTCCACGATGTTGGATCGGGAGGTGCCTTTCTCTTTCTGCCCACCAAATGGTCACGTTCCTCTGCATCTCTGAATGCCTGATCTCTCCTCTCGATCATTTCCCACATTCGAAGCTCGTTTGCTTCTTGTACTCGTTTTTCTTCTTCTTTACGTTTTCTCTCTTCTTCTGCCTCCTGCTCTTTCCATTGTTGCTGCTGTTGTTGCATTTCATCTCTCCGACTTTGCTCCGACTCACAGGCTCTGTCCGCGTCCAAACGCTTTTGTACTCTTTCGGCCATTACCTAATCTTTGCATATTTGGCGTTGTCTTTGCGCCTTAGCTACCGAGCTTTCCCAACATTGTCTTTCTTCGTTTGCGACTTCACACTCTTCTCTCGCCTGTTCATCCTCCCAAGTTTCTTCCTGGATAGTTTCCAAACTTGTTTCGTTCATTACCAGATGATAACTTGGAGTTGGCGGAGCAACAAACCACGTAGGTTGTACTTCTGTTTCAGCTTGAGGTCGACTTATGGTAATTGTTCGTTGCTCCTGCTGATTTTGATTTTCATCAACAAGAACTTGCGTATGTACGACTAACGTTTCTTTTGGTTGCGAAGATTTCGTGTGCAAACAATCTTGTAGCAGACACACCAGAGGTTTGAGTTGTTTTCGATTTCGTCGCGGACACACCAGCATTATGCTCCTGCATAATTCTTTTGTTACGTTGTCGGGCGTTTTCTTGAGTAAGATCAACTTCCATTGGAGCTGAAGTTGATTTACTCAAAGTAGAGGACAAACTGAGATTTTGCGGTAATTTGGACTGACCAAAATTTTGAGTGGATACTGACTGACCAAAATTTTGCGTTGTTACCTGACTGACAGGTTCTACTTGATGACGTGCCTCAGATCTCTGATTTTTGATCAAGATATTTTGGCATATTTTCAAGAAGTCCTCAGTTACAATAGCAGCTAAATTAATGTCATATGCCATGACATTTTCAATGGCCTTTTTGAATTCAGCCCTTAATTTAGCCTTTCACGACGCACGCTCCATTTCATAATCCGTTCTAACATATGTAGGCGCTAATGGATTTAAGTTTGAACTTACGGAATGCTGTGTGTTAGACGAACTAAATAATGGTTGTGTGGTCGAACTAATCATATTTTGGTAACTCTGTTGTTGACTAGAATTTGGTAACATGTTTAACAGCATGGTAAGTCCTGGAGGCAGGGGAACATTTTCACTTGCCATCTGATTTGGCGGATTCTGAAATAATATACGTGAACACACACGAAAATTAGGTTTTTACAGCCACAGCCAACGATCATTTATTATACTTCAATGGAATGACAAAAGTCACATAATATAATTAGACAAACTAATCATACGACACACGTATGCAAATATATTGCCTTCTTTTATCGTGCATACCATCGAATAAATTTCATAAGGTGCCTACTCCCACAGATATGTAGTTCTAGAACGCTTTATGCCTGGCCAGGACTTTACACCATGGTATATCATTGCACTGAAGGACTTGATTACACACAGATGAGCACTAACTCATACCCAAATACGTCCTTAGGATTCTAGATTTGCTCGTAAAAACGAGAATTCATTCGAAAAAAATCGAAAAGAATGAATATTATAAAGTTACAATACACAATTTTTCACACAGAATATACTTCTCCCCGTTAATTAAGTATTTCAGTACCTCACCCCCATTTTTACATTTCTGAAAAATTTATTCATAAGCTCCCTCTGAACTGGGATTTTTGTATTTAAAGTACACACTCAAATTATGAAACAAATTAATTTTACATACCTCGTATATTGACAGATATCTGAGTATCCGTAATGTTTCATCATCTATATTCATTTTTATTTCATTAATGATTAGAATTCAAAAAAAATAATAAGACGTACTTTTAAAAATTTTTGTTAACGATCACTCACGTTTTCAATTTCGAATGAACGTAGATCAAAATTAATACGCAGAACTGACTGCTTGTTTTAGTAGTAGTAAGTCAGTTGATTTTTCCAGCCAATCAGGGTTCAGCAGGGTTCATCGTGAATTCATCAGAATTAACACCGCTGGACACATCAATACAAACACAATAAATTACGTAATTACTACCATTGACACTAAGTCTGAAATCTTTCGGACTAACCGTATTTCAAGATTTCATTATTACAGGTAATTATTCTGACCACACAGGTATAATAATAATTCAGAATAATAATTATTGGAAACACATTCCTTTAATTATAATTACGTAATTTAGCGTCTGTCACCCTTAATGCTTAGTTCCCAATAATGGTGTCTTTTGTATACCTGCAACAAATACGTATTTAAATCACAAAGAGAAAATTTTATTATGACACACATGGAATATTGTACCGTTTTGAACATGAAAGACGGCTTCTTTATACACCTCTCTTCTGCTCCTGCCGTCTTTTATGTCTGCGCACTTAGCGTAATTTAATTTATTCAAACACCATGTGTGAGGCATATTTGCCTAAACTTATTACGTAGATATTTTTGACTGACAACTGACATACATCCCAGAAAGACTGAAAGACGTTTTTAGGTAATTCGTAGACATACTTTATTTTCTAAATTGTGACTAAGACTACAATTAATTATATATCACTTAGAAATTCAATGATTGTTACTTACCCTTATGGTCCTTGTTTTGTATCAAGAAGTAAACTTTACCGTCGCCAGATTATCACTGGATTCTTATCCGCAACACTTAAAATACACTTTATATCACTATTTTATTGCACGAGGATCTAAATTATTATTATTAATTTACTCTGTGATGCTACCATATTGGAGGAAACAATAAAACAGTAATTAATCACGAGAAGAATATATTTTGTATGTTCACCATATGAGATACAGAACAGAAGTGAACTCATCTTAACTCGAGTTACTGACATACATAGTTTACATGAGTACGTGATGTCACACAGAAACATTATAGTACATATTATTAACTGTAGAGTGTACCAAGGTGGAGACGAGATAGGACCATCGTATATAGCTGGAACTCTAACAGTATATGTCAATTTTTATTCTGTGATATTTTTTTATTTTTTGAAATTGTTTATTAATTTCAAGTTTGGGGGAAATGCTGATTTGATCAAACTTGCCCATCTGTAAGTTTAGAACCTGTTCTGTTTGTGTTCGTTTCTCGGTTCTTGGAACCTTGTTATTTACAGCTCTTTTTATGTGATAATCAGTGATGATAGTTTATTCTGTACTTCGAATTTCGTGTCCATCATGGACGGACCTAATAAAGTTTGGTCTGAGTAAACTTCTCGTATTTCTTGTGTTTTACCCTGTTTTCCATTGCGTTTCAACTCAACATAACCAACATAATCTTATCCAGCAGAGCTCATAACCGTATTGTTTTTGCATTCAGGCCTTATATAGAGCTTACCATACTTACTGCATTCAATGACAGGAAATATTCCAAAAAATTAAAAAATTAACTCAAATGAGAGTATTGAGTATAGAAATTTTTCTACAAGTATAGATAGAAAAAGCACAGTAGAATGAAGTCAGTGTGACTAGATCAGGATACACAAATGTTAGTATAGTAATTAGAGTATAGTAAATGTGAGAATAATAGCAAATTATATTATACGTTGATTTATTATTCTCGCACATCACATGTTGTGGCAACACTGTTTTGTTGTTATTATTAATCTGTGATATTTGTGTTTGTAACTCAACTGTGATTATATGTTTTGTATGCCTTCTCGTCGCTCATCAACCTTCGTAACATCAACATGTCCGCTATTATTATGTGGAATAAAATTTGTGAAATAGTGAATATTTAGTCTTTTTATTTATGTGTTCGTAATGTGTGTTTCTAGTCGTCGTTCAATCTTTTCATCAGTGTAGGTTTTGTCGTTGCTTTTCGTGTAGTTCGATCCGTTGGCAGTTCGTATTTTCTCACAGGTTATGGGCCCAGTTACCTGGATGTCAACGTGGTCGCCATTGTTTTGAGTCTTCAAAGTTGTGCTGTCGAATTCTGCTCGCCACTCCCAAGTAGTACCATGCTTCTTAATTCATTTTTCATTGTTTGATATTTTCGCTTCTCGATGTTCCTGTGATCTCGTTCGTGTTGAATCGTTGGTCGGCGTATCTGATAGTTGCTGAAATTGCTGTTTTGCGGTGCAACTGATTGTCGTAACCTGTAAACAAGATGGACGCAAGAAAGAAGAATACGATCGAGCCGTTCAATGGGCAGAATGGTCGAACGTGGAAGTTCAGAATGGAGCTGCTGCTGGCAAAGGAGTCACTAAGTAATATAATTGTTGATTCTTTGCCTACTGTTCGTAATAGGGGAGATGCCTGGTCCAAGGAGAATGCTAAAGCGATGTTACTGATAGCCAACAACGTGACAGATGAATATTTGGAGATGCTTCAGACGTACACTACTGCGAAGGAGATGTTCAATGTGCTCACGAACCTGATTGACAACGGAAACGACCAAACACTCATGGATTTACGAGGTGAATTGTACACAAAACGGTATGTTTCTGGTTCTGATTTGCAGAAGTATCTGCTCGATTATCGTGCCCGTTGTAGACGATTAACCAAATTGGGAGACCTGACAACCACAAAACAATTTGTATTGGTATTGCTGCGATCGCTGCCTGCGGAGTTTTGTCTGATCAAAGTGGTGATAGAGGATGCAGAAGTCGTCACCTGGGATGCTGTGTTTATGAAGCTAAACAACTTCCAGCGTGAGCTATCATCTGATAGTAAGTCGACAGTGAGAGGTAACTCTCTGAATTCTGCATCCCAAAAACCTTCATCAGTGGCTGTCACTGGTGAGGAGAATGTGTTTTTCGGTAATCATTACAGTATCGGACGAAATTCAGGTAATAATAATAATAATAGTAATCGTTTTAATCGTGGTAGGTCCCAAAATCGAAATAATAATCGTGGTTTCAATCAAGGTAGAAATAATAATCATAATAATAATAATTTTTATAACTCATCTTCTAATAATGAAGGTCGAAATAGTAATAATAATCACAATTTTAACTCACAAAGCAATAATAATAATAGTTTTAATGGAAATGGTCGTAGTTCTGGTGCTGACAATGGACATTCAAATATTAAATGTCATTTTTGTAATAAGATTGGACATATAGCATGAAATTGCTATGCTAAAAATCGAAATAATAATAATAATGACGCTTGTAATAGTAATAGTAATAACGGAAATCGTTCAAATGACCATGTTTCCAATAATAATAATAATAATAATAGGAGTTCTGCACAGATGTGCAATGAAAATTTTAATGGTAATGACGATTGCTCAAATGTGGGTTATAGTTTCACAGTAAATAATAGTGATAATAATAATAACAAAATTGATGAGTTCTGTAATGCAAAGGGAGATGTAAATTTGATGCCTCGAACCACATTCGTAGTAGACAGTGGATGCACAATTCACATAATTAACGATATAAGCCTATTCAGTGACTACATTGATTTAATTAAACCACATAGTATCTGTGTTGCGAAGAAAGGAGTTTCTCTGTCCGTTACATCTGTTGGTACAGTAAAATTAAAATTGTTAAATGGAATAGTAATTGAATTGAAAAATGTTAGATATGCTCGGGAGCTGCCGCAGAATCTGCTATCGGTAAAACAAATGAGCAAGTCGGGTTTTGATACCCTGTTCAAAGAGGAATCTGTCGATGTCATCCAACGCTGCAGTGGAAAAATAGTGACCACTGGTGTTAGCGTGAATTCAGATCTTTACACCATTGATTTTTTAAAAATGACTAGTCAATCGTGTAATCTGACATTGGAGGATGAGTCGAGCCCACTGACTGTGTGGCATAGGCGACTTGCTCATCTGAATGTGAATGATGTTAAGTTGTTGTCAAACAGAGGTTTAATACCGAACGTTGACTCCAACCGCAGATTGCTGTGTGAGCCCTGTGTGATGGGGAAACAGAGCCAAAAACCATTCTTGAGGCATGAACGAAAAACTAGTAAGCCTCTGAAATTGGTACATACTGATCTCTGTGGTCCTATAAATCCTCCTGCATATAAAGGAGTGAAATATTTTATGACATTTATAGATGACTATTCAAATTTTTGTTGTGTGTACCTGTTGACAAGTAAGACGGAAGCCTTTTCAAAATTTAAAGAATATCACGAGATGGTCTCGAATAAATTTGGTTATAATGTAAAGAGACTTCGTTGTGATCGCGGCACAGAATACTTGAACACTACCTTCCAGTCATATTGTACTGAGAAAGGAATTGTGGTTGAACCTACGGTTGGTGGCTGTCCACAGCAAAATGGAAAAGCTGAAAGGTTGAACAGGACGCTATGTGAGAGGGCAAGGACGCTGTTATTCGAGAGTGGTCTTGGTAAGATATTTTGGTCGGAAGCCATATTGTGCTCCGCCTATATCGTGAACAGATGCCCCACAAATAAGGATTTTGTTCCGTATGAAAGGTGGTTTAATGAACAATTTGACTATAGGAAATTAAAAACGTTTGGATGCAACGCATATATGTTGTCATTCAAACATGACTCTAATAAGTTTAAAAATAAAAGTGAAAAGTTGATAATGGTAGGATATTCTCCATGTGGTTATAGATTGTTGGATATAAATGCTAGGGAGATACGTCTGTCGCGAGATGTTGAGTTCTTCAAAAATAAAATAGATAATAATAATATAAATAAATATACTAAAGATGATGATATTTTCACAGAAGTCACGGAATCAAACTTAGAAAATATTGAAGTTGATGGTGACTTGAATTTAGACTGTCTTCCACAGGAAACGACTGAGCGTGATGAAGTAGCAAGCAATATATATCTTGCTGAGGATGGCGTCCCTTTGACGTTTGAGGAGGCGAATGCTGCACCGGACAGTCTGATGTGGAGGGATGCTATTTCTTTGGAAATAAGTGCCCTGAATTCCAATCAGACTTGGTGGGTGACCAAACGTCCAAAGGAAGCCCCCACCATCACGTGTCGGTGGATTTTTAATAAAAAATATGATATTAATAATGATGTGTTATATAAGGCTAGATTAGTTGCCAGAGGATGCCAACAGAAGAAGGGCTTCAATTTTAATGAAGTGTATGCGCCGGTGGCGAAGCTTTCGACTGTCAGGACCCTCTTGGCTGTTAGCAATAAATTAAAATTTCACATAGAACAAATTGATATATGTAGTGCCTTCCTGAATGGAATTCTTTCGGAAGATGTGTATCTTGAGATACCCGAAGGGATAGAAACTAAAATTGATAGACATAATAATGTTTTGAAATTGAATAGGTCTATCTATGGTCTAAAGCAGTCGCCCAAGGTATGGAACAAATTGTTCAACGAGTTCCTTGTTGCTCTTGGCTTTGTGCAGAGTACGGCGGATGACTGCTTATATATATATAAAAATAAAAGTGATGGGACTGTAGTCTTTTCACTCACATATGTTGACGATGTCCTGATTAGCTCAAATAACAAAACACAAATCACATTTTTTAAAAAGGAAATAAATAAAAGGTTTAAGTGTAAGGATCTGGGAAAGGTCAAGAAATATTTAGGTTTGAATATCAATCACAATCGTGAAGATGGCATACTGGAAATTGAGCAGAGGGGTCTCATTGAGTCTGTTGCTAGGCGTTTTGGCGTTGATAACTGCGCACCGACCTACACACCCATTGACCCTAAACTCCAATTGGACAGGGATCTCAATGCGTGTGATAGTGTACTCAACAACAACTATCAACAGCTCGTGGGATGCCTAATGTATCTGATGCTAGGATCACGGCCCGATATTTGCTTTGCAATATCGTATTTTAGCCAATTCTCCAGTTATGCCACTGACGAACATTATAAATACTTATTGAGAGTACTTAAATATTTAGTTACCACAAAAGATAAAAAATTAATATTTTCTAATGAACATGATAATAACGGCAATATTTTAGAAACTTTTTCTGATGCCGATTGGGGTAACTGTATCACCACAAGACGGTCAATCTCTGGTTACTGTGTCTTTGTTTATGGGTCACTGGTGTCCTGGTCTAGCAAGAAGCAACCAACTGTAGCACTATCTAGCACTGAGAGTGAGTTGATTGCAATATGCGATGCTACCACTGAGTCGATCTGGTTGAAGTATCTGTTAAGTTACTTTTGCATTCAGATTAATAACAGAGCTGTGATTTATGAAGATAACCAGAGTTGTCTGGCTCTTCTGCACTCTGGAAAGTGGAATACTCGCAGATCCAAACTTATAGATGTAAAGTACCGTTTTGTGTGCAATCACGTAGATATAGATTTTAAGTATTTGTACGTACCGACTTCGCGACAGTTGGGGGACGTTTTCACAAAGGGCTGCCCGAAGCCCAAATTTGATATGTTTTGTAAACTGTTAAAATTAATTTAACTTTTTGTATATGTTTACCATTTGTGTTGATATTTTTTGTGTTGTAAATTCGTTGTGTTATTGTTGACCTTTGTCATTTTTGTTTTTAATGACTTTAATAATTTAGAAAATTTGTTTAATAGTATTTTTTTTTTTGACTTTATCGTATAAATATAATTTGAGGAGGCGTGTGAGAATAATAGCAAATTATATTATACGTTGACTTATTATTCTCGCACATCACATGTTGTGGCAACACTGTTTTGTTGTTATTATTAATCTGTGATATTTGTGTTTGTAACTCAACTGTGATTATATGTTTTGTATGCCTTCTCGTCGCTCATCAACCTTCGTAACATCAACATGTCCGCTATTATTATGTGGAATAAAATTCGTGAAATAGTGAATATTTAGTCTTTTTATTTATGTGTTTGTAATGTGTGTTTCTAGTCGTCGTTCAATCTTTTCATCAGTGTAGGTTTTGTCGTTGCTTTTCGTGTAGTTCGATCCATTGGCAGTTCGTATTTTCTCACAGTAAACAGTATTGCCAGAGGTGTGAGCAGAGAGGACTTTAGAACCCTATAGATACAAGTACGGCAATACGCCATTTTATATCCACAGTTTGATTCTCACAACCCTTTCAGACTTTCAGCTTTATCTCAAGAACCAATAGTACGATTTCAACAAAGTTTAAGCAAAACAGAATCTTTAGCAAACACATGTCATGTTTCACCAAAGTTTTAGGTTTCTACAAGCAATGGTTCTCTTGCAAATGCATTCTATAAACTTTGATTGTATAGTTTGTTTCATAAAATTGTGTATAATAAGAGGCTTCTTTCTTTGGCCCTTAAATCTGTTGGGCGAGAGTAAATTTCAAGTGAAACAATGAAAATGGACTATAAAATTAGAAAAATAGTCTGAAACTATTAAAATTTCCAAAATTAAACATAAATATCAATGAATTCACTTATGAACAGTTGGATACAAAATGGCGTATTGCCGGACTAGTATCTGTAGGGCTTTAATTTAACCAGGTTTTTTTATTCTGAACCTTCTGAACGCGCTCTTGCAAGTTTGCCTATTTTCTATTTCTATTATCTTTAATCAATGATTCAAAAGAAAAGCAAAAACGAAATTTGATTGAATATCGGATTGATTAGTGCAATTTACAACGATGTAATATTGTAGTTTTGTTAAATTTGTGTAAATGTTTTCGTTTCTGAGCCAAAATGACGTGACTGGTGTAATTTATAGTGTAACTCATTGTATTAAGTATATATTTCACGTACTTACTTTTTATTATTTCAATTCATAATCGGTAATCATATCGCATCAAATGGCACCCAGGAAACGAGCTCCTCTTGAATCAAATTCAACGTACAAACTGAAAATTTTTCGTTTCACCAAGCCTTACGTCTCTAAATTAAATGGAGATAACGATGGCCCTAAAGCACGCAGTGGCCATCGAATTGTTTGCAATGAAAGATCAATGTTTTCTATAGGTGGCTTCAATCCGCAAGTACCATCTGTTAGCGCATCGACGTTAATCGATGCTTCAGGAGTAATTAATACTGTTCGTGAAGATGGTACTATATTTCACGAAATTTGGCGATTTGATTTCGATTCAAGAAAATGGACGAAGTTGATGTGCAAAAATATGTCAACCGAATTAGCATCTTGTGCTACAGCCATGTCCGGAAATCTACTGTTTCTTTACGGTGGCACTGGTATTCCATTCGGAATAAAAATTAATGAGGAAGTATCCGTATGTAATTTATCAGCGTCCGATACAATCATGGAGTTCAATAATATTAATGTCGAAGGATATATCAAACCTCCGAAACAATACGGCCAAAGTGTAGCAATTAAGGACGCGTATTTCTACACCGTCGGTGGTACCGATGGTTACGTGTATTCTATGGATGTGTATAGATTAGATTTGCGAACGAAAGTTTGGGAAAAATTGACCAATAAAGTCTCTGTTGGTGATGAACCGCCATCACGTTATCGGCAAGAAATCGTCCTGTATAAAGACTGGTTAATTGTTCTTGGTGGTGGAACATCAGAGCAAGCCTTTGATTTGAAAGTGAGTGTATTGTATATCATGCTATATTTTACCCATGACTTGCCACAATTTGTTGTATCATTTCTGGTGAAATTATCATTGTTATTCGTGATTGATGATTCGGAATATTGAAATATACTTGGAGGTGGGAGTTAAAATTGAGTAGGTTCTTCTTGCTCAAAGAAAAAAAATCGTGAAAATATTGATTTTTCAATAGTTCTTTATTGTTTAAAATAATAATTAGGTAAGTAAATGGAATTCAAGTCACATTCATCTGTATGGTAAGTACGTATTTGAGGGCTAATTCCTATAACATTTCTATAGATAATTACTATCAGCCATATATAGCGTTTTCAGTGAATAAAATTACTTTGTTTTGCACGTTACTGTATCTATATATAAAAATATATAGATATACATATTAAAGTAATTTCGTTCCCGGAAACACTACGTTTGAGGAACATATCTACAATCAGCCTTCCATTACATATGTTATTATGCTTAAAGACTGGGTGTTGAGAGATGTTTCATTTTTTTTTCTGTTTGTTATTAAATAAGTCCTGAATTTGAATTTAAAATCTGACAAAAAATTCACTGGTCAAAGTTCGATATATCACCCTTCTGAAACCATTTCCAATGTTTTATTTTATTCCAAGCTAAGAGACTTTCGTATCTTCTCCATACCGATCCGAATATGTGTGAAATCACTGAGATTAGATCCAAAAACTAACATAAAATTGTGAAAACTGAGCGCCTTGAAAAGTCATTTCAAAGACAACATTAATTTCGTCGATTTATATGCCATTTATTAATTTCATTACTAGAAAAATGAGTTTGATAGCGTTTTTCAATATTCGGAGTATAATATGTTAGGTTTTTGTTAATCTTTCATTTTGTGTTTCCAGAGTATTCCTGCGTTTAACTTGTTGAAACAACGTTGGGAAACATTTGAGACTTATGGAGATGAATCCATGCTCGACTCTTACCCAGATAATCGACGATGCCATGCTTGCGTCCAAAATCCATATGATCCGGCCATTGTGTTCATAAATGGAGGCGTCAACGATACGGATACTTTTAACGATACCTGGAAACTAGATCTGAGAACCTTGAAATGGTCTTACATTCGAAGCTTGCACATGCCTTATGGTATTTATTTTCACACTGCTGCCGCCACACCAGATGGCAGAATGGTCGTGTTTGGAGGAGTAACCCAGCGCAATGGCAATTCAGCAAGAACTTCGGATGTTTATTCGTGCTGGATTACCATACCGAAGCTGAAGCACGCTTGTTGGGATGCGATCTTGCATTATTTGCAAAATGGTACAATTAAAGTTCCAGATAATATAAAAAGTCTTGGCTTACCTTCTGAATATGCATCGAGATTGAAAAAGTGCCAGTAAATATTCAATAATCCTGAGAGTCACGATTTATTGTTCTTGTTTTTTTTTGTTTTTTTTTTCGCCTTTTTCCCTTTTATAATATAAAATATAAAATGTTTATATTTTTATTGATTAACCTTCATTTTTCATCAGTTTGTAAGTAGCTAAATTTATCAGATCATATGTCGCAATTAAGCTGGAAATAATAAATATTTCCGACCGTTATTTAGAAACATCCTATGTTCTAAGTTTGTGTTTCCGATATTAGGCTACTGTAGTCCATCCAATCAAAGATAGTTGTGTCTTAAAGCAGCGTTTTCAAATATCAATTTGTTTTGAATCTTGCTGTTTCAATTTTCATGTATTTTATGAACATCATTCAGATGTGTGGTAACTATGCACTTGGTCTGTCTCCCTAACCATTTTTTGTTGGACGGACTATAGTTATAATTCTGTATTATTTTTCCTTTTTTTTTTCTCGTACGAATAATGGAAAATTGAATTTTTAATTGAACTATTTTAAGGCCGGTATTAAAAGTTGACCCTTACACCTGCATTCTAAAATGTTTCTTAACATTAAGTTAGACTTGAGTTCTCGTTCGACTAGGTTTATCCTATACTTATACATTACAGTCACAGATAAATTATTACTCAAGTAGCTAATATTTACTCAAGTATCGTTCCAGAATACGGTTTTTAGTGTTGACCAACGTGTCAGTTTAAAACTTGCAGTTCTCAGCTATATTTCTCAATGAAACTAAGTTTTTTTCGTAACTGTAGTGGAGTTTATTACAAGGAAGCTAAGTCTCTCATTATCCTCAGCTAAACTAGTTCTTTCGTAGCTTCAATGCAGTTTAAAAACAGACACTTAGGTTAGTGGACCCTTGAGGTAGATATTACAATCACAGCTTAAACCAATGCTCAATTGAACTCAGCTCAAGTAGAGAACTATTCTTCCATTGTTTACATAATTTTAAAACATGTTACGTTGTGAACATTGGTGAAATAGCCACATAGTTTCGAATAGTTATCCACCTGAGTTGAGTTCAGTTGAGGAATGATTTAAACTGTGATTATAATATCCGCCGTCGACTACGAATACTGGCCCAAGTAGGCTAAGCGCTCCAGCCAGTTAAATTTTTCATTCCCGCATTCTGTCACAGAAATCTTATTTCATTTACTCTTGATGATGAGATATGGAACTCTTACACCGCTCTAACTTAAATTACAAACACACTGTTTTCTACGTTATTAACGCACTCAGTCGCACGAAGAAATTTTCTGAAAAGGATAGTAAGTAATTAACGAAGAGCACTTACACTATGAAATGAAAAACTTCATTACTCGGTAGCCAGCAAGGTCACTATTCTCTTTATTTACGCTCAGAATACGGAGATATTCGCTCAAATGGTTCTACGTACCATAAATAAAATTATTTCAATTGCAATATTCGTAACAGCCCTTCGAGAGTCGTAAAAAATAAATTTTATTTAAAAAAGAAAAAAAAAAAAAACTGCGTTCATCTGAATGAGTAGCTCTTCTTGATGGATATGCCCAAATTTATAACAATAATTTTTTCAATCTTTAAATACTCATTTTCTTTAATTACACTCTTCTAATTTTTCAGTTTTCAAATATGAATAGTCTAGGACATTTTCCGGATGGTCCAAAACATTTTGAGCCTACTTTCGTTAAAATCTATAAAGTAAGACACTTGTTCTGAGCAAATGAAATTCCGTTAGTTCCGGAGATGTTCATACCAAACAAATAACCTCATCGGTACGCAGTCTGTAAAAAATTGAAACATCAATCTAGTGGCTGCTTGAAATAAATTTGCCACACATAAAAATTCAAACGTTGTAATTAGAGTTATAATCGGGGCTAAAGAAAACATTTAACAATATGATTATAAAATTTGCGTACTGATCGAAATTAATTCCGTAAAAAAAGAGCTATGTTCAAGGTTAACGGTTCCGTAATTTCAACGAAATTATTCCCAGTATTGTGCTGTCATAAAATTGTATATAATTCGGAGATTCAGAAAATATAAATTAAGTAGGAGTTTATAGCAGCTTGTAAAGCTATTACGCTACAATCGCTGAGTGTTGGTAACAATAATGCTTTGATGGTAGTTACTGTCGCGAAAATACGTTCAAAATTTCAATTACAAACGCCAAAACGTCAGTAGGGACAAATTACAGTTGTTATAATAAATATCACTTGTAATACGTTGAACCTCAAACATAGCTATAATAAAAACAAATCAAAGTTTAACTAATAAAAACGCGTGTATTCCTTAATGAATATGAAAACAATCAGTCTTGTAGAAACGAAAAATTTCGATTAGAACGCGAAGATGACAAAAAGAAGAAAGTACAGATTTGTGGAAAAAATATTTTTTCCACGCATACAGCAAATAAACAACATTAACAATAGTATAAACAACGATGATGAAAAACAGAAGTACAACTTTTATACGCCGAACTAACAACAAAAACAACAATGTAACAAAATACATTCATAAAATCGGAATTAATTGAACATATCAGGGAAATAAAGATAATTGGAAAATAATCGTATCCCATTAGACGCGAAATTACGTTATACTTCTTCCTAGTTAATTCGTCATTAACTTGGAGCACATTTAGGAGATAAAGGTCCTGGCAGTACCCTTTTTATGGCTGAACAAGTTTTCTCAGCCAGCGCAGTCCTAATAAGGAAAAACCAAAAATAAAATCACAAAAACTTAACACAACCGATCAATTCAAAAATTATTTAAATAAGAAAAAAATTTTTTTTAAATATACATAAAGATAACATTGTGGCCATGCCACGACCCCGAACAATAGGTGCAGCAAAACATAACATGCAAAAACAAAATATATATTTACCTGTTATGGGTAAGATGACTTTTGACCAGATCTCCAGAGCTTAAAGCAGCCATTAATGAAAGTTCTCCAGCCAAAACAGCTCCGCCTATGATTTGTGCGAGAGTTTTGGAGTTCTCGGCCGGTTTCAACAAATTGGGTCCTTGAAAAATGAATTATATACAAATATTATAAATATAAACTGACAAAAAGAATGAAAGGCACTATTCATTGTTGTCGCGAACGTCACCACAGTACCTTTAACGCCCAAAATATCCAAACAAGCTGCCTGAGCGGGTAACGCAGTTCCTCCACCGACTGTACCAACTTCTAGCGACGGCATAAGGCAGGAGATGTAAAGATCACCCTTTTCGGAGCACTCGAACGTTGTCATACAATTACTACTGCCTACATTCTGAGCTGGATCCTGCAATACATTATTGACGACATACATGAATTCAAAAAGAGTAAGACGATAAAAATTGAAAATAAATATGCGCAAAACGAAACAGCATTCTCGATTCCGACCTCTGTAATAAGCTAAAAAAAAAAAAAAAAAAAATGGAAATGTTCACGTCCGAAAGAGTGCCACCACCAGAAAACTTTTTCGATTAATTGTGAAGAATAAGGGGTAACCTATTTACACGAACCCCAAAAGTGAAGGCATTTCCCTAAAATTTTCTCTATCTTGTGCATATTTTATCAATCCGAAAGATTTTTATGATGAGCAATTGAAAGTTTGTGTTTATTCAGTCCCTTCCTCGGTAGAAAGTTTAAAACCACAAAGTTCCAAATCCAAGTTATCCTTAAACTTTCAAAAAGATCACTCCTAAATGGGACAAATTTTCTGCAAATTTGAGCAAGTTTCATCCACTCGTTTTAAAATCAACATTTAAAAAAAAAACAAATGATCAACGAATTGTAAAAACTGATATTCCGAAGAAAGCATAGCACCTACCTGTCCGGTAGCGATGAACATCGCGGTCACAATATTAGCGGCATGAGCGTTAAACCCACCTATACTGCCAGCCATACATGAACCCATCAGATTTTTACTTTTATTGAGATCTTCCAATTTTTTGGACGTCGTTCTCAATTGTTTTTCCACAACATCCCGCGATATTTTCGCATCTACGACGATGCTCTTTCCACGTCCTTCGATCCTGTATCAAATAAACATCGTCGATTAATAATTAAACCAGGTCCAGTATTACGCATTTTTCCAAGTAGGTACCTATCTAAATCGAAATTAAATTCGAAGTCTCAAACAAATCTTATTTTAATATTTTCTCTACGCTTTATTAAACAATAAGATGAGAAAAACGACAAAGAACCATAAAAATGAAAAATACTAAATTAAACCGACTAAACTTCTTCACAATTTCAGTTTTGAATTAGGAAATTTTCATTTCTAGCTGATATGAGTAAATAAGAGTACTTTAGGCGAAGAGCTTCACTTATCTAAGCTCCTGTCATAAAAAACACAAGCGTCTGCCATCAGACAAATAGGACGTTCTTTCGGGTGCTACCCGTTAGATCTGAAAACAGACGACGGAAGAAAAGTACTCAAAAGAATTAAAAAGATAAGATCTTTGTCTGTTGATCGTGAAAATAGAACAAAAGAATAACGATGAAAAATAAAATTACAAAAAAATTTTCAACTATCATAAGTATTTGATCACAGGTCGCCGGGGTAACGGGTCAGG
This sequence comes from Ericerus pela, assembly GCA_011428145.1. Lineage (NCBI taxonomy): Eukaryota > Metazoa > Arthropoda > Insecta > Hemiptera > Coccidae > Ericerus > Ericerus pela. The sequence continues at coordinate 761,828 of WOFM01000165.1, forward strand.
GGAGCTATTCCACTATCATTTTACATCGTTTCAGCCACTTACGCCGTTCACATCTTCTTTTGCATGGCGGTAAGTTCCGTACGAATCTCACGAAACCATCTGCTAAGTTAAAAAGTTTGCAGAAATGATGTAAGTGGCTGAATGTTGTAAAGTGTCAGTGGAATAGCTCCGCAGGTCGTATAACAAGGCACCACAGCAGGTTTCTGAATTGTCAGTTATATTTATTAGTTCATTTAATTCAATTATTTGAAAAAACAAAATTCTTATCATTATTAATGGGCCCAAATAAGGGCTAACCAATTTGAATTTTGTACCAAAAGGATGGGGACAGCTCTTCAATAGGGTGTCATTTTTTGTAGCAGCGTTTAGATGGGCACGCATCCTTTATTACATTTAATACTCTGTGATTACAACCTATGATAAAGCAAATAAAAATATCCTTTTTAACTGAATGTAAATGCTTCGGTTATAAACACATTTTCCTACAACTACAACATCATCAACTAAAACCCTACAGATGCAAGTCCAGCAATACTCCATTTTGTATCCTACAGTTCATAAGTCATAAGTAAATTCATTAATATTTATATTAAATTTCAGAAATTTATATAATTTTAGATTGTTTCATTAATTTTATAGAGCTTTTTCATTGTTTCACTTGAAATGTACTTTCAACCAACAGACTGAAGTAAGGCTCTTTACTAGCAGATATGAACATGCGGGTGATAGGAGATGGACCGCCAATTTGGGTTATTATATATACTGTAATAATAAACAATATAAAATTCATGAAAAATCGAATAACATAAAATGGCATCTCATCTCTTATCACCCTCATACACATACCTACTAATAAAAAGCCTTAACTGACAGGCCGAAGAAACAAGCCACTTATCATATTACATAATTTTATAGGAACAAACTATACAACAAAATTTATCAAATGCAATTGCAAGAGAACCACTGCTTGTAGAAAGTTGAAATTTCATTGAAACCTTAACATATGTTTGTTAAATATTCTGCGAAAATTTTGCTGAAATTGTACCACTGGTCTTTGAAATACAGCTTAAATTCTGAATGGGTTATTTGAATTAAACTGGGGATATAAAATAACGTACTGCCATACTTCATCAACAACTTTTGATAAAGCATTGCTAAAGAATGAAAAAGTAAACTTTTCTATTGTGAAATAGCGTTTTATTTTTCTTAACCTTAAATTATAGAGGTTCTTTACTTACAGCAGGGTTTTGAAAACAATAATAAAATTCTGCTATTATTTGAGATTATCCTACTTTTTTTTGGCCGAGGTGACAGTTTTTAAGAAGACAAGATGAAGTAAGTCCATTCCGCAAATAAATTTTTATCAGTTTCAGGCGCGTATTCACAAAGGAAAGGGGAAAATTTTTCCACCAATTCAAAACGAAAAAAAAAGAAGAAAATGAAGCAGTGATTGAGAAACAGAAACCATATTTTCTTTGTGCTGGAAACCAAAATAAATGGGAATATTTAACACATTAGTTGCAAGACCAATAATGAAAATCAATTGATGAATCATTTCCATTTCCACTTCTTACTTGATAAATTATTGATCTGGGAGAAAAAATTTGAAAAAATATCGAAATTCTTAGGTAAATATCGAAAAAATATAAATATATCGATATTTGAAAAGGATATGGAAAATTTTAAATTAAAAAAAATTTTTTTTAAATGAAAATGCAAACGGAACCCAAAATGGAAACTGAATGAAACATTTTGGTAAAATCAGAAATTGTAAGCAAGATGGAAACAAAAAATAATTAACGTTATGGTAAATTTCAAAAATTCAACTAATGGAAATAAAATAAAAACATGTAGCGTTTCTCAATCCCTGAAGTAAAGGGAAAAACACGGAAGAACGAAACAGAATTCAGACAAAAACCGACCAAAGTTCCCTCTCACCAAACACTAAAATAAATAAAAAAATAAAAATGAAGGGAAATGAACAGAGTCCAGACCAATACCATCCAAATTTGTTGATGAGCAAATAAAATGAATAAAAAAAAAAGTCACTGGATCCACTACTGATCGGGTTAGATTCTTTCTTACCAGTTTATGGCACTAGGCTTTTTATCCGTACAGACATTCCCACTCAAGCTCAAAATTTCCATGTCTTTTACGTTCAACTGAATATATTTTAACGCCTCTTCGGCTCCCTGCAACATGAAATGACAAAATATTTAGAGAGAATTTTGAAGCGTCGGAGTCAGGCACAATGCAAATTCAGGTGAATTACTACCTTTGAAACCATATTCATGCCCATGGCGTCGCCAGTTGTGGCTGTAAATCTGATGTACATGTAACGTCCAGCAATCATACATTTAACACTTTGTAGGCGAGCGAAGGCACTGGTCGAGTTGAAACAGGTTTTAACTGACTCCATATTGGTTTCAATCCACAACTTGGCTTCACTGTGTATAGATACAAGCAAGTAAAGGAGAAAACTTAATGAAAAGCAACCGTCAAAACGTATTGTAAAATGATCTGTTATTGACATAAACCACCCAGATGGCCCATATTAACACACAGCAACCCTAGTTTGCTGTGTTGTGTGGTTACGTACAGAGCATTTCAGTTGAAATGTTGTGAATTTCCCTAGCAACCCAGAATAGGTATATTTAGTATTGTTCTATATAGGTGCTCCAGTATGTGACTGAAAAATGTCAATAATTTTTGTTAAAAGGATCGTTTTGGCCTTATTTTTATAAAATTAAACCATTTTTAAGCCCTATTCACAATACAAAAAATAACGCTTAAAATAAAGAGAAGCGCTTTCACGACATATAAGTTTTTGAGATCCGCTGATAAAAATAGGACGCTATTCCATTAACACTCACTTCATACATTACATTCTATTTTTTTGTGGAATAGCATCCCATTTTTATCAGCAGATGCAAAAACATGCATCATGAAAGCACACTTCTCTAAGTTTAAACTTGTTGCGAGAGTAATTCAATACTTTTAAATTACCTCAACAAATAAGATAATTTCTGATTATTATCTTTTATTTAATATTTCACTTCAATTATTACAAACACTTTAGAATAATACTTATTACTATTTCTTAATACTAGTGAAACCTAATGTCCATAACAGCTAGTATGAACCCTAACGTTTCTACTCGACTGTAGGTTTAGGAATGATCATGTCTTCGAAATGAAGATATGACATTACTTTCGTTTCCTTTGTTTCAATCAAATATGGCCGACCAAAAAGGTGGCGTGATACAGAACATCCGCCAAATATGATGACACATTATTGTCAGCATATCTGGTGGTGTCTGATCGTAAGAAGCTAGGTGAAATATAGACAGCTATTATTCCGAGAATTAGGAATAATAGTTGTCTATAATTTGTTCGACACGTTTTTGTAGACGAACTGAATCGTCTGCAAAAATGGGACGGAACAAAACTATTTTTTTATTTATTTTTTTTTTGTACACAGGGCTTTACACCCATATTTACAAATGTTACTTAAACCCCCCTTTACTCACACTTCACTTTAAAATGATTAAATACACCATTTTGTATTGAACAAACGCGGTAACATTGTATTTTTATGTGAGAAACCTCACAAGAAAATACAATGTTACCACAATTTTAAATACAAAATTGTACAAGAAGTTGTTTTAAAGTGAGGTTTATGTAAAAGGAAATTAAAGTGACATTCATGAATATGAGTATTAGAATTTGTTAAAAAAAAAAAATTATTTAGATTTAAACCCTTTCCCGAGGTTGATAAGATAAAATTAGTTTATTAAAAACTATCAAAAAAATATCGATATTGATAGTTTTTATTTTTTACCATCGATAGTAAAAAATTTTTAACTATTACCATCACTATCCAAACACCAAACCTCAGTTACCTCAATTTCTGGCATCTATACTCTGTTAACACTAAGAAATGCTAAGAAAAGTTTGATGTCAGAATCACATACAGAGAGGTAAAGATATAGATGCATATTGATATACGGAGATAAGTACCATTTTGTATAATAAATAAATATCGTATTTCAAAAAGATACGTGTGGATATGGTTTATGATGTCACTCACTTCCTAGAGTAAACAGGGGTGCATTTAGAATGAATTCCCAGGTAACTGATTGTTTTACCTGGGTAGGGTAAGTTTTATCCCAGTAAATAGTTGGCTAAAAGTTACCCTAACATTTTGACTGGTTGATTCAGTATTATTTTGATGAAGACGTGAAATATTTAACAACAATCCATTGTATTTCAATTATTCACTCTAAAATTTGGAGAAATTATTTGTTTTGAATCAGGTAACCTCTGTATAAAATTTCAGTTTTAATCTAAAAACCATGGTTGTGTTCGTTGTTCATTCTGAACAAGCTCCAGAGTATAGTACAAATAAGTGACTATAGGGCGAAAGTCCAAATTCTATTCCCAAACATAATTAAATAAAAGCGTTTAAGAAACCAGAAAATAAAATTCAAAGTTCCCTCAAGGAGAAAATTATTGCAGTACTATTCACTCCAATACCGAATATATCTTCCAAATATTAGGTAAAATGGTTATGTATACTCCATTCATGTTAAGAAGTGCGTGATGTCATAAACCATATCCACACTTACCTGTTTGAAATACAATGTTTATTTACTTTAGAACATTATACTTATCATTATATAACAATGTGCATCGATACCTTTTCCTCTCTCCTCAACCAATCACCATGTCTATTGTGATTCTGACATCACGCAGTTTTTAGTGTGGATAGATACCCCAGGGGCAAAAAAAGTACGCTTTAAAAAATGGATGATAGTTAGTAGGCATATGAAATGAGACTATTCACGCCTATGTACGCAAAATTTTTCACATATAATTCTAGTATCCATACAAATATACCTGGAACATACATATAATGTATACACCTAATATTGTGTGTAACACCAATACTTATTCAGTGCGTTTCACTCATATTCTGACATATACGTTTACAAACAGATAAAATGTAAAATCTATCATGCATCATACACACAATTTTAGGTGTCATACCAACAATTTTATGGATCACCCATAATTTTATGCGTCGTATGTACAATTACTATACCTACATTTTGACATCGGTTTACAGGAGGGTACCATTCTTTATAATACAATTTTAAAAGTGAAAACTGGAATGTATGGGGTTTAGATCCCAAACAGATCCAAAATAACATTTTTTTATTGTTAACCCACCCAGGGTTGTGTGGCAGAATATTTTTTTTTTTTTGAACTCACCATTAGGGGCCAAAGAGTTTAAAAAAGGGGGCAAAAAATTATTTATGAACAATTATGTGCAGTATATCATCTTATATATTTTCAAATGAACTGATTCCATATTTGATGACAATTTCTTTATTGAACTCTCCACTGGAGCTCCAGTGGCCTCAGAAAAGCTTGTGAGTTTCATCATATATTCCACTTTGTGAGGTTCAATGTAATTATCATTTGATGGAACTTAAATTTGGTAGGTAGTTGGTTCTAAACCTATAAAATATTAGTTCCAAGTTTGGTCGAATTTGATTGTTCAGTTCAGCTTTGGGGGCTGACAAAAGTTTAGTCAGTGAGGATAAGAATTAATTATCATGATAGAGGGCTGAAATTTTGTAAACTTGCTTTCTGTGCATATATGAGCTTGAGACACTCACATATTTCCAATTTTGGTCATTCCCTCCATTCACCTCCTTCCAATTTATAGGAATCTGAGAAAAACTGGGCTTAAGCTGTCTTCCTTAGGTCCATTTAATGTGCCTTGAATAGCTGAATCCAACGTCATATCATTCATTATTTTAGCTTAATTAGGAGGCGAGTTATCAGAGTAAAACATGGGTAGAAATGTTTTTGTCTTTTGTGAACTCCCAGTGCACCAGACAGGTCCAATTTTTTATAACCTCGATGCACCTTGATGAGCTGAATCCACAACCTCAGTGTTCATTGTCGTAACTCAATTAGGAGACAAGTTAGGAACAAAAAAGTATTTAAACTAGGGTTTTGGGGTTTGGTGGGTGCCAAGATCACCAAACAGATACAATTTTGCAAGAGAATCAATGCGCCTTGTCTTCTCAATTATTTTGATACCTAGCTCAAATCTCTGGCATAATTAGGGGCAAAGATATTCCTCTTTTTCAACCATTTAATTTTTACTTTTATTCTGAAATGAGATCTAGTATGTATTCGTACATGCTTTGGTGACCTTAGATATGAATAAACCACTCTTTCTGGCCAAACCCCATTTGTATGCTTCGAGGATAATAATAATATACGTTTATTTGTGATTGTACATATTTTCAACCCATATTCTACATTGAATTGTGCGTACAAAGTACTTTTTAGCATACTCAAATTAGGCTTCTTCAGTGTGACAAGTAGATATACCTACGTTGAATTGTGTGTATAATGTACTTGTTTTTGCATACTCATATTAGGATGTTCCAGTATAATTAACACAAATACATTGTGTTGTATGTAGCGCACACTCTGTCCAGTATTCTCAATTTAAATATCTTCAATTTGATAATATGCATAGGCATGGTATTATGCCTACAACATATCCAAAAACGAAATATTTTTCTTTTAAAAAAATTACAAAACAAATAAAATTATACGTTAACATAGACAAAAATGGACATTTGTACCTCATATGCATATTATGAGCATACACAACACACAATTTTTGCCAATAGTGTTTAGTTAGAAGCCTAATTAAAAAAAAAAACTCTATAACCTTCAAGGATATATATATATATATATGTGATATAGATGACACAAAAATGGTTTTATAGTTACACCTATTGATAGTGCTGCCAGCATCACATGTTTTGCTTTTTAAAACTCTGATTGGCTAATTTCAATTTATGTGGGATAGTTTGAACACCAGTGTACACATGCTTTGTGACTTGTGACTAATTCATATAACTCTGAAGGGGCGAGGCTAATACTTGAATTTTTTTCTAATTCCTTTTCAGTTTACGCAGTTATATATTTGAGGCTTTTTGAAGTATCTAAAAAAATAATTGAGAAAGTTGAGATTAGAATTTAATAAAATCATGTCTACATTATCTTTAAATATCAACTAAGATATCATAAAAATTTCATTGTTGGTTATTGCTGCATTAACTGTTATCTAGTAAGTATTCTTGAATTTGGGACAGGTTTTAGTTACATAATTCAAGTACCTTAGTTTCATAATGGAACAATATTTAACAGCCAAATTTTAATAGGTCATTTTATAATGTTTAATAATGTTGTGGTTGAAATTTTGTTGAAATCTGTTTGTTATTTCATGAATTATACTTAAAAATACGGAACTGTGGATGAATTTGTGCAAGTAAAATTTGTTGTGAACAAATTTTCTTAGCAACAAAGCTATATTAAACAATGTTTGATAGTTTAGTTAGCAATGTTTGAGAATTATTTAATGTAAATTTTGTGTAATAATGTTTGCTGGTTGTTCAGTGTTCATTTACAGTTGAAAATCCGGAATTATGAATGAATCTGATTCAAAAACAATTTGTTGCAGACTATTTCATCAGCAACAATGAAATTTTTATGATATTTTGGTTAATGTTTGAAACATAATTTTATTAAATTCCAATCATTCAGTTTCTCAATCATTCTCAAAAATACTTCAAATAGCCTGAAATAAGTCATCATTGAAAAAAGCATCATAAACTGATAAGGACTTGAAAAAAAATTTAAGTATCGGGCTCCCCCCTTCAAAATTATATAAATTAGTGGCAAATGTGCTCAGTGTAGATGTTAATGACAGTCAATCCTTGTAAAACAGCAGCATGTCTCCATCATATACATATATATCCCAGAAGGGTATAACCAATTACTTCTATAAATTTCCATGAAGAAAGCCAAAAGTCTATTTGTTATTTTCATATTTTTTCATCAATCCGAAAAATGTGTTCACTTAAAATCATTTAACGCCAAATGGCATTGTTCAACGGAAAATAGTGACACAGGTACCCTCGTAACTATTAACGACTCCATTATACACATTATAAAATGTTTTACTTCAACAAGTTGTTGCCATTTCAAAACTCGTTAACCAGCACACCACAGTAGGAACATACATGTAAAAACATAATAAATGTAAAGGCAAAAAACTCTATACCGAAATTAATTCGATAAAATTAATTCGCTTTCATTAATTCATTTTATTCGCTCCCTAAATTCTATACGCATGCGCCAACAATCAAGTAACAAAATATTTGTTGTTTCCATCAGGACAACGAATTCTACAGTGTTACTCAAATATGCCAGCAAAAATTCAGTGCCGGCACAAGCCAAAGTGACGCATTAGAGCTTATATATACGTTCGCATTCAACAGTTCACCACCAAAATTTGGTGAAAATTGACAATAATCTAAAATAATTGGTATACTTACCAAGTTACTTCCACGGAAGGGAATCGTACTACTGGTGCCCTAGTCATACCGTAATCCTGAACTATGCAGCGCACACCACCAGATTCATTCAGTATTTTGCAGCCACGATTCGTGCTTGCAACCAAGCAACCCTCGGTCGTGGCCATCGGGATATAATATTCCTTGTTGTTGATAATTAGAGGACCGGCTAGTCCAAGCGGCACGGGAATGTAGCCGACAACGTTTTCGCAGCATTTACCAATCACCTGGACCATGTTAAACAATATTCACACATCGATCAAAATAAGTTACGCGTGCAATGCAAGTAAATGATTAATTCCGACAAAATGACACTATCTTTCGTAACAGAACGTCAAATTAGCTTTTTACTTTTGACATACTCGGGACAAGAATATATCGATAAAAATTTAACTGGAGTTCATTTCCACTAAAAATAACATAATTAATCCTGGAGGGCTATGCCACTAAGCAATGCGCGAAGAATGCGATGAACCTGACGAAATAATACATTTTGGTGTATTCTACTGAATTCCACTAATGGATGAAGAAAAAACTAAGAAACATTACGCAAGAAAACCTATCTACCAGAATTTCGGTAGGGAAATAGAACTCTTGACGTATTTTTTACTATGGAATTTTTCCATAAAATATTAAAAAATTTAAATAAATGAGTAAATAAAAATTCAAGATGCTTTTCAAATTTAGATACAATCCTTATAGGCTACCTGAAATATGCAGGACTGGAATGCGGATTTATTATTCCAGCTAAGCACTACTTGAGTAGACACCAGCAGTAAACTGCACAGATATGATACATTACCATAAATCAACTTTGCAAAGAATTTCAAACACTTGCGGAAATTTACCTGTTTATAATCGTAGTGCTTGAATGGCAAAGTTTTCAAAGCACTTTCGAAGCCACCGTGCTCACTACATAACTGCCTTCGAATGGCAATTCCCCTGACTGGATCACTGACCAATTTATCAAGTTCACGCGGTAATATTTTCTTTTTGACGACTAGGTTACAAATTTCTTTGTTCGTAAGTGATTCGGCTGATCCCTGCTCGCAGTGAAAACATAAAACGTGAGAACAGAATTTTCACAGCCAAAAATAACTAACGCAATAGTATTTCGAAGAACCAAGTCCTACAGAAATGTTATTATATCGTTCTTTTTCTTCAAAATAAGAAAAAGAACGGGAACATAGGTATAACACACATAATTATTAGAAACATTGACAATAATTTTAATAGCAAAAAAATATGATGTTCCGATTTTTCAAACGTATTCTTTGTACTCATGAAGGTATTCCATCATTATCCAAATGCAAATTGGAATAGCACATTTTAATAATTGGGTGTTGACAAGACAAGAACCCAACGAAGGCTACAAAGTGCGAATGAAACAGCGTAATATCACGAATGAAAATCGTGGAAGAAACCGCTTTATTTCTAGAGGCTTCTGAAAATACAACTTTTATTATATTAAATTTAAAAGTTGACTTAAAAATACCTAAGAAAAAAAAGCTTTTTTTTTTCAGAAAAATAACGAACTCTAGAAAACTTTAGCTTCAGGTAAAAAAGGATACTGACCTACAACCTCAAAATTACATGAAAACTGAAGAAAACGAAGACTTTTGGGAGGAACACCTCTCATTAACAATAAGTACTATGATGAGATATAAGCACTTTATGGAAATAGAATCGAGACCGAATGCCTGGCACTAGAATAACTAGGTAGGATTCGCGGGTCGCAAGCGAACCTTAGAACCATAACTGAAGCGAAGAGGGTTACCCTCAACGACACTACCTCCCCAAAAAAAAGTGTATTTAGGCCACGTCATACATGTTAGAAGGGAAACTTGCTCTTCAATAAATAAATATAAGGATGTAGCACCCAATGAAATAGTAAAACATTTTCCTAATAAATCCTTTTTCAATCATTTTTGAGTCAAATAGGATGACATGAGGGGTTTAATTTGAAAATTAACTGTAAATTTCAACTCAGTGCTTCAAAAAACGTAACTGACGAGATATCACTCACTTTTTTAAGAAGAAATTATCCTAACACCTTTTTGCAGTCACAGGGAAACCACCGATTAGTTCTATCCAAAAATTAACTGAAAATTTCAACTCAGCGCCTCAAAAAACATATTCGACGATGTACCACCTAATTTTTTAAGACAAAATCATCCCAACTTTTTTGGAGAGGTCACAGGAGCACACAATGAATGATTCAATTAAAAAATTAACTGGAAATTTTACCTCCACGCCTCAAAAGAAGAAATGGATGATGCACTCAATTTTTGAGTATATCCTGATCATTTGCTATCAAAATCCGGAATCTGAACTGTAAAATATTGAGATTTCCAAATATCTGAAGCAATCCTGCGACGATGGTTCAATTCCAGTAGAGAAACGAAATTTTTTTTTTAACTTATCTAATTTAAAAAATCAGGCTTCGTCACATCAGGCTCAACTTGAAATAGTTATTTGAGAATTCTGGTAATTTTTGGTTCAGTCATCAATAAGAAATGGCGGCCTCACAAAAGTTGTTCTGTGAGTGGGTACATAAAGAATCTTCGACTCGCTTGGTTCAATTAATAAATCATAGTAAATATTCGTTCAAAGTTTCTTTGGTATTGGTTGGAAATTAAGCATTTTATAACAAAAACTGAAACAAAAATAATGGCACTGAAAATACCGTTTGACCAATCCCCATCAAAATCTATAGGTCTGGTCCTTGGCATGGTACCAATGTTTGTAACAAATCTGTGAATACTGAACAAAATACCATGGTAACAATAAAATGTTACAATATAATATAGGTATATAAATTTAAGCTTCTAATGTCAAAATTTTTTTCACCTACATTATGAAACAAAACACGTACCTACCCTCACGCCCAGGTCGCTTCATTTTAAAGAGAACCTACATCTAAAAAAAAATGGTATAAGTCCCACTGGGGCTATAATCATGAAGGATTGAAGTATAAATATGATAGTGTGGTTGTGAGTGTGCATGTTGCACACACCCACAACCACACACCTACACATTATATAACACACACAATGAGAGTTACAATTATAAGAGTTACGCAAATCTGACAATCATAATTCTCATTTAGCCCCTACCGCAGACCAGCGCTAAGATGTTTACACATCAAAAAATAATGTTTACACCTTGTGGGATTCAAACCTTTGGTCTCATGCATGGTAGGAAAATTACATATCTATAGTGCCACAAACACTTTCAGCCCGTTCAGTGAAGTAGTTCGTCTATTTACAGAGTGATAGGGTTAATTTTAAAAATATGTGCACGGATGTAAAAACAAACAGACATAGGCCCTTTAAATATAAAGATTTTGCAAGATGAGATGGAATATACGCGTATTATCATGGTGTAATTTACGGGCTTTCTTCTCACACACTGTCAAGTAAGATAATAAAGAACAAAACTTAAAAGTCTTACCCCTGTTTTAGACTCAGTAAGTGATTCTAGTTCTACTCATACTTTCATCCTAACTTGGGGAAAATGACAGATGAAACTCCATAGAATTTTGTCATCAGCCAAATTACCTTTGGATAAACAAAAATGACCTTCGAAATGTAACGAATAAAAATCAAAAAGATAATTTGTTTGCTAATCCCAAATTTCAATAGATCCGACAAAATAAAAATAAATGAATATAAACGATTTGCAGAAAATATTGGTTATACAATTTCATCCATTAGTTGCCCCTTAAATAGTAAAACTGAACAATTTTTACTTAGCAGAAATTCAGCCGCATTTGAGAGAGCGAAGAAAATTCACGGTGACTACTAGTATCCGATTGAACGAGGCTAGGAAATTGAAGTAATTTACATAATATAATACTAGTGTGTGACATCTGAAAAAGTCACATAACCACAAAACAAACAAGCCAACAGAAGGCAAGGTAAAAAGATAGAATTACCTGCATAGCCAAGTGTAGGAAAAGACGTTTTTTAGAAGGAAAAGGGAAAATCACCACAACCAACAAGACACCAAATTGCCAGAAAAACCAACCACCCTCTCACCACATGCAGTTATTTAGGCTATCATTTTTAATAGATTTTGATTCCAGGAAAAAGAACAAGTAGAGAACAAATAAATTAAAAACCGTATACTACTGATCTGAGATCCACAGCATCGCAGTGGCCTAGAAACGATGCAATGTCTGGCAGGTGTGATTCTGGAGTCGCCCTTCGTTGATCCTACTGAAAAAGCCCCGCTGATGAGCATTTTGTAGACAGGAAACAGCTAAAGTTGGAAAACTCACAACTGATGGCAATTCTAAGCACTTGCTCCTTCTGCTCAATTTGGTTGTAAATGCAGAATCACAAGGGAAGCGCGGTTTCTGCATCCCCAGTGATTATTTTCAAATTTTGATTTTGGCAAAATTTGTAATTGACCTAGATGATCAAATTGTATTCATTGGATTTCAAACTAATACATATAGGCTTACAAATCAGATGTCCTTATGGACAAAACAGCATGAAATGTATTAAAAAATCAAAATTTTGTATTTTCCATAAATAAGCCTGAAACCTTGAAAGCAAGGGTAATTTTAAACACACAATTTGCGATAATTTTGAATTACATTAGACGTAGTGGGCATGCCGAATGAATAAATATTTCTTTGAGTGAAAATATAATAGACAAAAAGAAGCACTTTTGAGGCAAAGACCCTTACAGGCGCAATTTGAGTATCAAACATCAACTGACTACTAGCCTAACTCTCAAATCGCGCCTAGGTATCAAAAAAGAACCCCCAGAATCACGTCACCAATCGCATCGCTTCTTACAAATCACGCCATGTATTTTACATCCAATCACCTATGGGAAAAAAGATTAGAATTTTTTAGCCGCTGAAATATTTGAATTAACGTATTTTTAAAGTCCGGCAGACGAGCAACTGCACGGCCGCAAAAGTATAGGCAAGCATATTCAAGCACTAGAATATAACGAGGCTAAACAGTACACATAAGCGTTTCAACGGTTAGGCGGAATGGCTAACAAAAGATGCACGGACAAACAGTGTAAAATACGTCGATAAGCAGTAGTTTGAAATAAATAAAATTGTGTAAAAAAAGGAATGAATGAAAGAATGAATACGGCAAATGAAAGATGACAGAAAGAAATGAATGAATGACGTGGGTAAAATTAACGAAATTATATAAAAAAAACGGGTCAGGCATCTCAAATGGTCAGCCCTGTCTCCGCCAGGCTGTGAAAAAATGATGACTAAATCACAATTGGAGAAATCGAGAGTCTAAGCTCATCAGTACATTGGCACCAGTCAGTAAAATTTCCAGAAAATCTCATCAGTAAGAACGTATTTGGTTAGAAAAAAGACAAAAACAATTCTTGAAAGTCACTCGTCTAACTGACAGCGGAAAAAGTGCTGCTTCAAAAAGTGTTTTCGGTCCATATCTGATGCTCCTTTTAGATTTTCAGAATTTTGAAAAAGATGAATTAAGATGTGATATTGATACACCCTCATGCCAATTTTCAGCCGTCTAGCTCAATGAGAAGTACAAAAAATAAATGCGGACGGAAATTCGGACGTTTTTGAATTTTATATAATAAATGAATTTTTTCTTCCACACCAATAGGCAGTGCGTCGAAAATACAGTGAGAACCAAAATGCCTTGTCCCTGCTGGATCCATTATACGATATGCTGACATGTACAATACTCGAATAAGTAATCGAAACTGACACGAAAGAGTCATTAAATTGTGCGCGGTTTGTAATATTCATATCGTCTTTATATAAATTTAGGATAAAGCTACCTACAGCAGTAAAAATTCAATTTCAGCAATCACAACAGTATAACTACTAATGGCGCGAAACACAGGCATACACCACTGATCTGACATGAAAATATAGCAAAATTAAGCTGAATTATAAATAAATTAAATTACACCAGTTGATGAGAAACACTACATAAATGTATCATTAAACGTTCGTTATTACATCACTTCCCTCAAAAAATCCAGACATTTCAAGGAGTCTGCCACTTCTTTCAACGTTTTTGTTATAATTAAAAATTAACTGTATAACGTTGCTAATTATTTAAGCGGGCACTTATAACACCAATGAGTCATTGAATCATGTAGTAAATCACTAAAACATTGAGAATTCTGAACTAAAACAGAATCAAAACTGGCACCACATAGAATGAATTTAAAATTGCTATCTATATTGAGCTGAATAAGGTATAAACGGTTAAAATTCAATCAAAAAAAAACTTGACAAGTTTTCCAATTTTAAAAAAAGACCGCAAACGATGATGGGGAATAAATATTTAGTTCAGTTCGCTGATGTGCGTAGTATCTACACCCCGTATACATTTCGCAATATTCGGAAGTCAGATTAAAGACGCAAAGTCAAAAGGAAATCACGAAGACTAGTATCTTACCATTTTTTTGTACAGCGTGAAACACTCTTCTGAGGAACGAGTTGGACTTCCGTTCACGCCGTTCAATTCGTAATCCGAATGATCGATTTCGGTTTTCATTTCCACAGATTGACTATCATTCAGTTCGGACTTAGAGTCGGCAGCCAGGAGAGGTCCAGTTTGGCAGCCAGCATTCATTAACTTCGAAGCGGATGAATCGGTTTGAACAATTTTATCTTCTGAGAGTAGGAGATGACGTACTGACGATGGCACTAAATTATTTGAACATGTTAATACGCGCAAGTTTCGAAAAAATATGTCGATTCTATAATCGAGGAAATTACTAACTCTGGTTTTGGAAAGCGTAATCGATCAGATCTTCAACGTCGTCGAAAAAATAGTACTTTAGCGAGAGGGCGAGAAGCAATATCAAAATCACAATATGGTCTGTTGTCATGGCTAAAAATCTATAACCAAAACCAGAGAATTAGATAAACAGTCAAATGTATAGGAAAAAATTACTGAAGAACAAATCACGAGGCAAGGCAGAGAACTTCAAGTTATTGTAACCCATCAATAATGATGAAATGTGAACAACAAAACATACAAGTCGCAGCAGTTTCAAATTTGTCATGCGAAAATATCCAGCGCCCAAATAATACAAATACCTATATTCATTTGACATACGAATCGCACGAACAGGATGAGTACCCTAGTATTTGAAGCTTATCTAAGCTATGAAACCTATCACCACAAAGAAAAAGAGACTGAAACCCCTTGTAACAACAACCTAATATTTTCAATAAAGCATATCTTAATTAGACGAAAATTCCGTTCAGGAATTAGAAACGTCACACGATTTACTTGCATACAAAGAACAAACTCACATACATACTACCAAATTCAAGTAGTATAACATTCAATTTTAAACTTTAATATTACTTCTGAAGCATATATTTTTTGAACTATGATGACTCAAACGTTCTTTAGTTATGTAAATAAACTATAAGTTTTAAAAGGCTAGTTGCCATAGATCGCTTATATATTGGCCATAAGCATATCAACATCCATCGAGGCAGAATAACTATTATCGAATAAATACACGCGACAATAGGCGCAACATCAGCTGGTATTAAAAAAATATTCACCTATAACCTTTTAGCATGTTTTAGGAGTACGGGAGCACTTTAGAAAATAGAAATACAATAATAACAAGGATAAGCTTAGCATAATACACACCTGAGAACGTAATGTTGCATATCATCAGTCTGCGTGCCATTATGAGACATAGAATGGCCGACGATACCAGACATAACAGGAAATAACAGGCTGGAATCATTGTTTTCCATATTACTCAGCGACCAACGACTGCACAAATAAATAAATACAAAAATTAAATCGTGACATGTTTCGAAATAAGGTCTAATGAGAGGTAGGGAAGGGGGATTTTCCTCAGGCCTGGCATTCTCAAAAAAAAAAAAGTTAAAAATAAGTATATTTTCAAGTAACATGAAAATCGACTGAAAAATACTTAAACATTTTTAGGCTTCTCCAGGATAGTAAAACCTCTTCCAAATATAAATTCTAGATACTCGACCTGGACACAGATAGCATTTTCAATTTTTTAGGGAGCTCATAAATTTTGTCTCCCTTAGGGCCCTATTCGAAATACATATAATCGTAAGCGACACGAATAATTTGTCAAAATTCAGAACTCATACACTGCATGTGCAAATTATCAAGACATTTTTTGTATCGAATACTGAAAAAATATAAAATATTTTGGGATATTAGAGATTCTTGGCAAATTCTCTTGCTTAATTACAATATAATTAGGTCATTATTGTGAAGTCTCTTATGAATACAGTTTATTCCTAGCCAATGGTTTCATCATTTTGAAATTATAATACTACAAGTAGGTACCTAAACCTTGTACTAGAATTAAAGTAAGTATTTCCATATCGTGCGTTGTACTTAGGATTTTTTTTTTTTTTAATTAAAAGAAAATAGCAAAGCGTTACCTAACATACAAAATCTTACAAATGGCAGAATTATGGGGGGGTCTTTGAATGAGAGGAAAAACGGAATATTTTTCAATAGGTTTTAAAATAAGTACCAACAATAAGAAAAAACTGGCATTTGTACATAAGATAAGGAAAAATACGGTAGGCGTAATATATTGAGGGCATCAAAGGTTATCTATCACGCGTTCAACAATTTTTGAGCTGCCTGAGCTGATTTCTGAACATAGGCGATTAAAAGATGGTTCATCATTGCTATTTTACAGGGAAAATATCCTGCAGTCTTTATCATAAAATTTTTTTATAATCAGAAATAATCACATGTATGTCTTAGTTTAACCGAGAATAAAATAATGTACATATGAATGCAGTATCTCTACCTGAAGGGATGTGAAATCCTAAAAAACACGCACGCACACCCACATGACAGTTAACGTTGGATCCAAATCAAAGAAAAAATTAGATTTAGGACCCTCTAATACATTCACAGGATAGCGCATTTTAAATAAAAGAATGTCCCACACCTTATATCACTTTCTTCTTCGATGAAATCCCAAATAAAACGACACAAAAATAAAAAAGTTCAAAAACCGGTAAATTTCCATAATGAGACAAGAAACATTGTGTTTAAAAGAAGAATAGATCTTCAAAGAAAACTAGTGGAAAAAACACTTCCCACAATGACTGTTTTTTAGGGTAAAGAAAAACAAAAATTATAGATTTTACTTTCACTTATGAAAAAATGGTTAGACTGGACGTTCCCAGACACTGCAGCATCAAAAATGAGTTACTGGACTAAAAATGTGAAAAATTCGATGAACTGCAAATTGCAATATTGTATGAGAAAAAATAAAGATAATTTTATGGCAAAATTAATGCCATACACAATAAAATAAAAAATTCATTTCAAATTAATAAAATTAATATAGGATAGTGGAGTCCAGACAGAATACAAGAAAAATTATTCTGTTGAAAATATTGGAATCCTTAACCAAAAGACAACAGTAGGTTCATAAAATTACTGACACCTTTTATAGAATTTCCACTATGATTCTTGCATAAATTATTAAAATTATGATGAAATTTCAAGATTTTCTCATTTCATTTATGCACAATACGGAAATAAAAATCACAATTGATAATTAATGACTAACCGTCCACACGCACAAACTTTGCTACAAGCTTACTTATGTGGTATAGTTTGCACAATAAGACGGAACATTTGACAGTGTCCACACCACGTAAGTAAATTTGTGCAATTTTCAGCAAAAGTGATTTTGTGCAAACTTCAATCTGATGCTGGATACGGCTTAAACTCTGTCCACATGTGCAACCTTTACCTTCCAAGCTAAGTTTGCACAAAAAATGTTTGACATTGAAAGCCGAATTTTTGAGACTGTACGTACCACCGTTTGGCTGTCCAAACACAAAAGCTTACTTGCACTAAACCCATTTGCACAGGTAAGCTTGTGGTAAAGCTTGAGCGTGTAGACAGCCCTGAGAAGAAAGCGAATACCAAATGTCGTATCTTTATTTTTCACCACACCACAAGATCGAAATGCTAAAATTCCCCGACTTTTCAAATTTTACGCAAAAATACAGAATGAATTCATTTACCTAATTAGAAAAATTAGGTTCTGATTTTAGAAAATTAATTAAAGAACACAGAATAACTACGCGAACAATGCTATTAAACTAAAAATGACGAATTGTTTAGAAAAAGTCAACATTATAGAGGAATTAAGGGACGCTAGAAGAAAATGCTAACTTTATTTCCAAAAAGGAGATGCCAAATTGCCAAGATGAATATTAAAGTGGAAGACGAAAGTACTCGGTACAGTTTGCTTCAATTTCCTCATTCATCTTTTGTAAGGTTGGACAAGAGAAAATGCATTTAAAGATGTAAAAATATACTTTTCCTTAGCTGTTAAAACAACAATTATGCACATAGGTAACAATAAAAATGATTAGTTATGTTGAAATATATTTGGAAAATATAAAAATAAAACTATCAGTAAATAGATTCAATGTAATAGATTATACAGAACAGCACTTTTTAAAACTTCAATGTCTACTCTCATTTTTTACACCAATCTCTATAACCAGGAAGACTGAAGATATAATTAAAATATTTTTCTACAGCCACAAATGGAAATAGCCGTAGGACGAATCACTAAGGATACAGTTTAAAACAGTTAAAACACAACCAGCAGCAACTCACCAAGTACGTATCTCTGTTCTACTTTATTCGTGTCGAATAAAAGATCACAGAAACGACCCCATCAAAAACAAATTGACGAGAAATTAGCAGGACATTAGCTGGTGGTCACAAAATATTACCATTCGGCGCTTTAAAGCTAAAATATCTAACACATAATATTAAAAATATGTTGAGATAAGCAAATGGCTACATTATTCACAACATCAAAATTTGAGTTCATCATGATAACATATTACAAAACAAAAGTGCATTAAAATGCGAAAATTAGCAAATAAAATATTTTGAGAGCTGATAAAAGCAAAAATGGATTTATATAAAAATTCATAATAAGTTTCGGTTAAAAACGAATTTTTAATAGATAAGCTTTTATTTATTTTTTGTGGCTCTAGCTTCTAGTGAAATAAACATTATTTTGTTGCGGAAGGTTAGCTGCAGTATTGGTATATTTTAAAATCGTAGTAGTGAGTAGGATAAAAACTTATAAAAATAGTATATCTTCCTCCACATTTTTGACTCTAGTCTTTTCAGCCAAATGCCAAAAAAATGGCAACGTATCATTTCCAAGATTTCAAGAAATACATTGAAGAGTATGTCATAAAAATCGGTTGATCCGGTTTTTTTTTTTACATTCTTCAAATTTTTATTTTAACAGTCACGAAAATTCAATTTCCAACGATCGAATTTGTATAAAATTTGTCTTCAATATTACCTGTTCGACAGAGGGAATTGTCGATGAAAATTTATTTCAAATATTCTTCTGGTTAGAATTACAAAAATTCTTCAAATAAAACATGAAAAATATTTATGTTACTCGTCTCAAGAACCCAAGCACAAACTTTTATGGCCCCTCAAATACTCATGATTAGCTTTAATTAGTTAAGCCAAATTTGCAACACTTCCTTTAAGCTTTCTTCTAAAAAGTGATTCAAAATGCAAGATTTAAAAAAAGAACCTCTAGTGCAGCAATACTTTAATAGAAAACTCAGTTTGCCAATTTTCATCCATAATTTAAAAAAAACACAACCTGAATTTCAATTACTTGAAAAAGTTGTAACATAATATCGATATAGCGATATTAATCGATATTTGTATCAATATATCGACATTTCATTGCTAGTTATAGAGGATGTAGATCGATGAAGAAGAAGTTTTGTAACGCGAAATAAAGAATTAACCAAAGTAACGTCCCAGAAGCGTGTGTATTTAACATCAATCATATGCAATGAGTGTAAGTACAGATTGAGTGAGATAACCAAAGGTGTACAGAGGTAAACGAGAGAGGGGCAGAATAGTTTATTAGTGTAGCCGCGAACAATAATATGAAAGTATGTTTAATATATAGTCCAGTGTTTGCAGGAGTGAGAGGAGAGAAGGATTGGTGGTCTCAACAAAAATGTCAATCTATCGATGTTTTATTGCTAAAAACAGATTTTCTATGAATTTTTTGTTTTCGAGTTTTCTTGGAAACTATCGAATTGATGAGCACCAAACTTCTTTCAGACCTGCTCCTATATGAGAACTATCTCTCGTAAAAATTTCAGCTCTGTCCAATTTGTAGTTTTCTCAAAACTGTGAACACAAAATTTTGAGCGATACATACATAGGTATATACATATACATAATTATATGCTTACATAAAAAAATTATATTAAAATGGAAAAATGGTACCGATTGTTTTCTTTTCTCATGAAAAGGATAATTTTCATCATCCCCATATCTAACACTCTTGCGAGGTCAATTTTAATACTCTGTTTGCACGTAATCTCAGTAAAAACAACAACAATAATTAGGTACAGAAAGATACTTATTCTTAAAATTTTATGTTTCAATTTCACTAAAGTTTTATCACTGGACCTCTTTTTATACACTCATGAAAACAATTCGGAAGTGGATCGATTTCAAAAATTCAATTTAAACTAACCGCAATTTCTAGGTTCTAAAAAATTTTCCTAATATTCAGAAAACATCAAGAAATTCTCAGTTATGAAATTTAAACGTAAGTACCGACTTATTTTCTGTTGATACTAATTCGAAAATTTAACCAATTATACCAATCATGTAAATTAGAATACTATCTTAAATAGGAAATTTTCACAGAAAAACCACCATAAATTGATTCATGCCAAATCCACGATTACGTCCTAGAAAAGCGAATAGCATGACTTACGTAAACAAGTTCGTGAGTCACTTTTGATGTAATATAACAGATCCTACTCTCAGAGGCATATCTTTACTACGGTCTTATGAAATACAATTTTCAACTTTTTGAACACTGAACTTGAAAGGCTAAAAAAACAAAAAAGTCTTTCTTTTTCTGTGGATAGACTTTGAATTCTTTAGAACCAGAAACTTGAACTGTACAGATTATCAAGCTGAGAACGACGAAGAACCAAACATACATGACTAAAGCAAAATATCAAACATTCTAATTCATGAAGTTGAAAACCAGAAAAATATTCTTAGTTCTATCTTTCAGTTTTAATTCTTTTCAAGTCAAAAGAGACGCCACAAAACGTGAAGACTTTCCAAAAAACATCCACGCTACCGAATAAACATATAAACAGTACTGGATTAGACTGAAATGGCGCCCTGTGCAATTAATTAAAGACGCTCCTTTTCACCCTCTACTCAAAAAACCTTAAATGGTTTCATGGAAAGGGCAATGTCTTCCCTCTTTGGTGAAGAAACAGAAGAAAATGATTACATTTCGCGAACGTTCACGTTTAAAAAGCAGCAATCGCGATAAAATTTTAAGTTTTTTTTTCTTTATAATTTTGCTTTTTTTCCTCTTTCTTCGGTCACGGTTGCGCAGCACCCTAAGAAATCTGGCGCCCTACGCAGTTGCACAAATTACACCCACTGTTAATCTAGCACTGCATATAAAAACTCAAATAACACTCGTAACGTTTCTCCTACCGTTCTTTACGCATTTAACACGAACAAACGATCTCAAAACACTTATACATAATCATCGGACAACGAACAAAACTTGAAAAAACCACTGCAAGTCGGAAAAGATGACAACCGTATACATTCGACTATTTGACATACCTAACACTGTCTATTTTACAATAAAGCTACCTATATAAATAGCGACTGAGATAAACCTATTTGCATCACAAAAGCTCTCACAATATAAAAAAAAAAGTTATTACGTAGGTATAACACTTGTTCGTGTGAATACATTCAAGCCAAAAACAGAGTGGGGAAAAATTACTAAAAAAAAGAGCACACAAAAAGAAATTCACAATATTTTTCATCTAAACTGTTCTCAAACAACGAAAATATAGACTTGCCTTATTATGCCATTTAGGGTCATGAATGCATGTGAATGACAAAAGATAAGACTATAAAAAGCTCGTGTCAAAGTAAGATGATTGTGATCAAAAGAAGTTTACTGAAAACACCAGATGGAACAGATCTTGAATTAGCGAAAAACGTAATATTGGTCTTGAATGAAAACTTAAACTGACGTCGTTGTAGACATTATCGTAGGTGTTGAAAATGAACAGCAAATAAAAATAAAAATTATTTGACGTTTTGTTTTTAAACGACATATATTCAAGCAAATTCTATGCAAAACAATGCAACAGAATCACACAGACATACCCATTTAAAAACTTGACAATCATGCCCATTATAGTGGTAGTACACCACTATGGATTGGCACTTATAATATAATATGTATTTAACGTCCGAGGACTATAAAAGTAGTTCGTCGTCACACACCTTCTCGCACCTGATGTCCGACAACGACTGTCGGCGACCACCTCAGCCCAGTCCTCCTGTACCTACATTGCTTCGGTACAGGAGTTCTCCAAACGCCCGCCAGGCGCGTGGAGGATCGTAGGCTACGCCCACGATACTGGGGGCGGTGTCCACAACCAGTCTTCCAAGACTGGTCGTTCGTAGGCCTGTAAAAAATCATTTTAGTACATAGACAGAAGTACAAAATTATTGTTTATTATAATTGAATAAAAACATAAAAAATTAGTACTTTCTTGGGGTACAACAACAACAAATAAAACAAAAATTATGTACAAAAAACAAAATATTTTTTTTTTTTTTTTTTTGTTTATGTTGGAGGCCTCGGGGGTCTCCAACCGTGGAGTTGTACCCCTGCAGACTTCGCGGATCGGGTTCGAGGAGGCTGGTATGAGATCGAAAGTCCCGTCCTTAGGTTTCTAGTTCGTACTTAATAGCATATCTGTTAATTTCGTTTACGAATCTTTCTGAATTTAGGTCCTCATCAGGCTAAAATTCACGTTCTTAGGTTCTTGATTCGTAATTTTTCTAAGTTTTTTAGACCTAAAAAAAATTTTGGCGTGACCCTGGGGCGCATTGACTATTTCCCAAATTGGGTCGCGTTTTTGTTTAATTTAAAAATTCACCACTGATTTTTTAAATGCGCGATTTTTAGTTTTGAGATTATTTTTCAGTCACCCCTGTGGGATACACGAAATTGATTTTTACTATTTTTGGTTCCCGAAATATTTTAGGTACTTCAAGGAATTTTTTGGTTAATTATTGTTCTCGAAAGGTTTTTGGGATTTCGAGGACTTTTAATCATTAGGCTGAATTCGTTAAATTTTATTTAATTACGTATTTTTATCTCGAACCATAACGCACTGGTTCGAGAATATTTACGACGTGATTCAAGATGGACTCCGTTTTTGTGTAATTTTCCCGCAAAAATGTGCCTTAATCCCGTTTTTACTAATTTTTATGAATTTCGATTTTTTACTAAAGATCGAAATTTGATTAGTAACTTACGAAATTTGGGTTGCGCAAAATTCACTTTTGCATCGAATTAATATACACGCGACGAAGTGATTTGGAGATTCGGCGTAATCTCCAGATCCACACTTTTTTATAATCGGTAAGATGAACATGTACTTACCAATTGCTGGATTTTCTTTTTTCTTTATAGAAAATTGAGGACCAGTATATTCCTCTTCGAGTCTCTGGTTGGCTCGAAGATTTCGGTTTCGCGAACAATCCTAGACTCTTTCGCGATTTTAGTTTTTTGAGATAATTCGAAAAGCGAAAAAATGGCCGCGAATTACGAATTTCTGGCGAACAGATGCAATATTTTCTTGCCAGTCGGGCTTGAAAATTATTAATATAATTTTTCGCTATACGTATAGCGTAAGATCGCACAATAATTATTATAACACTTGAAAAAATGATCGCAAGAATTACACACAAAAATACGCAATTATAGTTCACTGGAGACATTCTTCAAAGACTGTTAAAAAATGAATGAAGAATCAGTTGACTCTATTATGTGCGTAGTGAATTTTGCGATCTTTTTATCTGCAATCACGTGATCCAATAGTGTTGATTGCATTGTTGGATCACTAGGGGTTGCAGGTGTGTTTGTAATGGTAAGTTTATTACAAACTCTTTGATTTTTTATTAGAAATGCATTCGTGATGGGGACAAAAGAGTTAGTTTCTTAACTTGTGTTCTTTTGTCCTTCAATGCTATCATCATTGCTATTTTGTTAACAACGTTTTTTATTGCCTTCAGATATTTATTATGAAGACCCTTTTTCCTTGAATTTGTAGGCGAGACAAAAGATATTTTTATCTTTTGTTTCATTGTCCTTAGATATGTTTTTATCTAGGATGTTTATTTATTTAGGACGGCATTCTGGTAAAGACCTTTTTTAGGTATTTTCCATGCTTGTCCTTCGATTTGGGTGTACGGCAAATTTATCATTTGATTCATTTTTTTTTTTTTTTTTTTTTTTTTTTTTTTTTTGCTGATCTTTTATTTGCCGTACTTTGTGTTTGCCGCCTCTATTTAGGTATGTTGAGGATTTTATTAATCTTCAACTTTCTTTTTTTGCTGGGGGCGGCTAGAAAAAATTATATATAATTTTTTCAGTCGCCATTGTGGGAACTTATGTACGTATTTTCGTCAATATTTACGCATAGGGTATGGGTAAATATTCTTACGAATACATAAGAGATTGGCTCTTAATATTTTGCGTATATTTTGATGTAAATTTACGTGTAAATTTATTGTTAATTTACGCATTAGGTATTACCATATATTGTGGTAAGTAATTCACTACTTTTAGTTACGTATTTTATATACGTAACTTACCCTGTGAACCCGCCTGTATATTACGCATACATTTATGCGTAAATTTACGTATAATTTACGAATAATATACGTATTGCTAATAGCGGACATTTATTTTATTCGTAATTACGGATTAGATATACGTAATATGGGTTGTCATTTTATTTGCAGGTATGATTAATGAAGTGATATCTGCAATTGACTTTATAATGTCTTTGTCGACTTCTTATAAGTCGGCCAAGTTTTTATTTTTGTTTGGTCATTAGTTTATTTCACGTAGCGGGAAATAAACATGACATTGTTTAGATGCCTACGATTTTGGTGGTAGGTATCAACTGATTACGCCCATTCATGTAATTATGAATGAATGTTTGATTAGAGTTTCTTGATGCATTTGTATTAATTGAAATATTTTTGCATCAATGAAAATTATTTGTGTGCGTGGGAATTTGATTCTCACGTACTTTTATTTTATTTTCAAGATTTCATGGACCTTGAAGCGTCATATTGACGTGTATAAACTCGAGAACATTGTTTTCGAACTTTTATTGTGAGTTCGGAAAAAAAATTATATTTATTTCCGAATTATTTTTTTTTTTTTATTAGGGAATCGAAAATATTATAAGTTTCGATTCTTTTAGTGCCGTGAAGTTAAATAAAATAAATAAATTAAACTTCGTTTGATGAGTGGAAGCGGTTTCAGTAGCATTTGGAAACGAATTATTTCTAGTTCGTTTGCCGTTTTTTTTGAGAGAGATTAAAATTCTTTCGAGTTTTAATTTCCGAGGTTATTAATTGAATCGGATTTTATTTAAAAAAAATCCGATTCGCCGAGGAACCCCATTGCCTCTGCTACCCCTCTCGCATTTCTTCTTCCCAGTTTTGTTCAGCCGGTGGCTGGTACTGATCATGTTGGCTGGAGGAAGATTGGGGGGACGGAGTGCGCGCACGATGTGTCACTGGCGATGTGGTGTCCATCTGTCTTGAGGTGGATGCCAACGGGAACATGGCTTCTATTAGGCCTAGGTGGCCTAATAGTTTCCGGCTGTAATTGCGGGCTAGTAGTAACCTCTGGGACTGAATTCCTGGAGGTGGTGTCCGCAGTTCAGTCCATAATTCCGTTGATGACCGGAATCTGCTTTCGGGCATCGATATGGTTGACATTGGATGATGTCATCAGCAGGTCGAGTTCTTGGATATAGATTCCGGCTGAGGAGACGGAATCTAAGTAGAGCTCGATGAGGGTGTCGTATTTATCGACAGCACCCTCTTTTCTGAAGATGGAGCCCGAGTCGCTTCTATCTTCTATGGTTCTTCCTGCTTTCTTTGCCTTCTCGAGTAACTCTTGCTCGAGATTTTCATGTGTCGCTCTGGTATCTTGGGCTATCCTCTTTGCAGCCTCCACCATTTGTATTGGTGATGGAGCGCTGGAGGAGCTTATATTTTCCTCTGGAGCTACTGTCTCCATTGGAATTTGTTGAGCGACCTGTTGCCTACTGGTCGAGGGGCCATAAGGCGTGAGATCCGGTGGGATCGGGGAGTTGCCTCCTTGGTTTGACATAATCTGTGAAATTCAAAGCAATTTTTATTTTGAATTTATTTTTTATCGTGTCGAAATATTGGAGATGGAGACAAAAAAAAATTTTTTTTATATTTTTTTTTGATATTTTCTAAGTTTTTTAGAAAATAGAGAATTTGGGCATGACCCGGGGGCGCAATGATGGATTCTCAAATTTTTGAGACACGCTTAGATTTTCAAAGGATCGGACACCTTTCAAAATTTTAAAGTTTTTTCGAAAAAATGAAAATTTGGGCATGACCCGTGGGCGCAATGATGGTTTCTCAAATTTTTGAGACACGCTTAGATTTTCAAAGGATCGGACACCTTTCAAAATTTTAAAGTTTTTTCGAAAAAATGAAAATTTGGGCATGACCCGTGGGCGCAATGATGGTTTCTCAAATTTTTGAGACACGCTTAGATTTTCAAAGGATCGGACACCTTTGAAAATTTTGTTTATGAAATCGGGTCTGAAATTTTCGTTTTTATTTGTATTTTTCCAAAAAATTGTATTTTTTGAAAGAAATGATTGTGCGCAAAATGATTTTTCTTCTAAGTATATTTTACCTAAAAAAAATTTTGCGATGACCCATGGGCGCAATGATCGTTTCTCAGAATTTTCTGAGTCGCGACTAATTTTCCAAAAAAAATTTTGTTTTTATTGGAAAATATTTCACTCATGCGCAGCCGATTTCCATACGTAATTTAATGTATCTCAAAAAAAATTTTTTATTTTTATGTTTTTGAAATTTTTACGTTGTTTTGGAAAGATTTAGGCGAATTATTATAAAAAATTAATCCTTAAATTGACTAATTTTTCCGGTCCTAGTTATGCCGAATAATTCGTTTTTTGGGACATTGTTTATAATTTCATATTTTTTGTTTATTATTTGGGAATATTTCGCGAATTATTATATGAATTTTAGTTGTTAGTGAACTAATTTTCCCGTTCCTAGGTTAATAATTCGTCTAATAAATTCCCAAAAAAAATTTTGATAATACGAAATTGATTGTGGTCTGGTCCTTACTAGGTCAGACTTTCCATTCATAGGTCCTCAGTTCATATTTTTGAACTTATTATTTATTTTATTTATTTTTGTACGAACTATTGATTTTCGATCCTTATGAGATCGAAAGTCCCGTCCTTAGGTTTCTAGTTCGTATTTAATAGCATATCTGGTAATTTCGTTTACGAATCTTTCTGAATTTAGGTCCTCATCAGGCTAAAATTCACGTTCTTAGGTTCTTGATTCGTAATTTTTCTAAGTTTTTTAGACCTAAAAAAATTTTGGCGTGACCCTGGGGCGCATTGACTATTTCCCAAATTGGGTCGCGTTTTTGTTTAATTTAAAAATTCACCACTGATTTTTTAAATGCGCGATTTTTAGTTTTGAGATTATTTTTTTTTTTCAGTCACCCCTGTGGGATACACGAAATTGATTTTTACTATTTTTGGTTCCCGAAGTATTTTAGGTACTTCTAGGAATTTTTTGATTAATTATTGTTCTCGAAAATTTTGGGGGTTTCGAAGACTTTTCAATCAATAGGTTGATTGTTGAATTTTATTTAATTGCGTATTTTTATCTCGAACCTTAACGCACTGGTTCGAGAATATTTACGACATTATTCAAGATGGACTCCGTTTTGTGTAATTTTCCCGCAAATTTGTGCCTAAATCCCGTTCTTACTAATTTTTATGAATTTCGGTTTTTTACGAAAGATCGAAATTTGATTAGTAATTTACGAGATTTGGATTGCGCGAAATTCATTTTTGTTTCGAATTATTATACACGCGACGAAGTGATTTGGAGATTCGACGTAATTTCCAGATCCACACTTTAAATAATTAGTAAGATGAACGTGTACTTACTAATTGCTGGATTTACGTTTTTCTTTATAGAAAATTGAAGACCAGTATATTCCTCTTCGAGTCTCTGGTTGGCTCGAAGATTTCGGTTTCGCGAACAATCCCAAATTTTTTCGTGATTTTAATTTTTTCAAGTAATTCGAAAAACGAAAAAATGGTCGCGAAGATCGTATTTCCGGCGAACAAATACAGTATTTTCTTGCCAGACGGGCTTGAAAATCACGAATATAATTTTTGGCTAAACGAATAGCATAAAATCGCACAATTAATAAAACACTGGAAAAGATTATCGCAAATATGATGCACAAAAACACGTAATTATAGTCGACTGGAAACATTCTTTAAAGACTGTTGAGAAGTGAGTAAAGAATCCGTTGACTATGTTCTGTGCCTATTGATTTTTGCGATCTTTTCTATCTGCAATCACGTGATCCAATAGTGCTGATTGCATTGTTGGATCTTTAGGGGTTGCAGGTGTGTTTGTAATAGTAAGTTTATTACAAACTCTTTTATTTTTTTTTTTTTTGTTGGAAATGCATTCGTGATGGGGACAAAAGAGTTAGTTTCTTAACTTGTATTCTTTTGTCCTTCAATGCTGTCTTCATTGCTGTTTTGATAGCAACGTTTTTTATTGCCTTCAAATATTTATTATGAAGACCCTTTTTCCTTGAATTTGTAGGCGAGACAAAGGATATTTTTATCTTTTGTTTCATTGTCACTAGATATATTTTTATCTAGTAGGTTTATTTATTTAGGACGGCATTCTGGTAAAGACCTTTTTTAGGTATTTTCCATGCTTGTCCTTCGATTTGGGTGTACGGCAAATTTATCATTCAATTCATTTTTTTTTTTTTTTTTTTTTTTTTTTTTTGATCTTTTATTTGCCGTACTTTTTGTTTGCCGCCTCTATATAGGTATGTTGAAGATTTTATTGATCTTCAACTTTCTTTTTTGCTGGGGGCGGCTAGAAAAAATTATATATAATTTTTTCAGTCGCCATTGTGGGAACTTACGTACATATTTTCGTCAATATTTACGCATGGGGTATGGGTAAATATTCTTACGAATACATAAGAGATTGACTATTAATTTTTTGCGTATATTTTGATGTAAATTTACGTGTAAATTTACTGTTAATTTACGCATTAGGTATTACCATATATTGTGGTAAGTAATTCACTGCTTTTAGTTACGTATTTTATATACGTAACTTACCCTGTGAACCCGCCTGTATATTACGCATACATTTATGCGTAAATTTACGTATAATTTACGAATAATATACGTATTACTAATAGCGGACATTTATTTTATTCGTAATTACGGATTAGGTATACGTAATATGGGTTGTCTTTTTATTTGCAGGTATGATTGATGAAGTGATATCTGCAATTGACTTTATAATGTCTTCGTCGACTTCTTATAAGTCGGCCAAGTTTTTATTTTTTTGTTTGGTCATTAGTTTATTTCACGTAGCGGGAAATAAACATGACATTGTTTAGATGCCTACGATTTTGGTGGTAGGTATCAACTGATTACGCCCATTCATGTAATTATGAATGAATGTTTGATTAGAGTTTCTTGATGCATTTGTATTAATTGAAATATTTTTGCATCAATGAAAATTATTTGTGTGCGTGGGAATTTAATTCTCACATACTTTTTATTTTATTTTCAAGATTTCAGTGACCTTGAAGCGTCATATTGACATGTATAAATTCGAGAACATTGTTTTCGGATTTCTATTGTGAGTTCGGAAAAAAAATTATATTTATTTCCGAATTATTTATTTTATTAGGGAATCGAAAATCTTCTAAGTTTCGATTCTTTCAGTGCCGTGAAGTTAAATAAAATAAATAAATTAAACTTCGTTTGATGAGTGGAAGCGGTTTCAGTAGCATTTGGAAACGAATTATTTCTAGTTCGTTTGCCGTTTTTTTTGAGAGAGATTAAAATTCTTTCGAGTTTTAATTTCCGAGGTTATTAATTGAATCGGATTTTATTTAAAAAAATCTGATTCGCCGAGGAACCCCATTGCCTCTGCTACCATATAGTGGTAGTACACCACTATGGATTGGCACTTATAATATAATATGTATTTAACGTCCGAGGACTATAAAAGTAGTTCGTCGTCACACACCTTCTCGCACCTGATGTCCGACAACGACTGTCGGCGACCACCTCAGCCCAGTCCTCCTGTACCTACATTGCTTCGGTACAGGAGTTCTCCAAACGCCCGCCAGGCGCGTGGAGGATCGTAGGCTACGCCCACGATACATACATAGTGAGACCTTTTTTTTGACACCTCATTCTTGAAAATTGATTTAGCCATTCTTTTTAACTCTGCGCCACAGTAAGAAAAACTTAGGTAATAGAAATTAAATACAGATGTTAGAGTGAATCATCTAGGTTATTGAGGATTTTGAGAAAATTATTTTCGTGTGGATGAGTTCGAACATTCTCTGATCCCACCAAAATTAGTAGGTAGGTATAATTGTGCGAATTTAAATGTTTTGGTTTGGCCACTGACACCGGGCACATAAAAAGATTAAGTAGGTACCGACTTAATAGAGAGATTTGGTAAAGTCAGAAAATCATTTTAATAGACGTACAACCCGATTTTTTAAGACAAAAACGGACGATAATAGTAAATTATGCATACTTATAGCATAAAATACGGAAATCACCGAAACTTTTCATTCATCATGACATTCGGGACTGGAAATGTTTTTCACTGAGAATTAAATTGAGCCTAATTCAATCGTTTACATGATTACGTACAAGTTGGCGAAAAAGTGAAAAACTATATCGGTAATTAATTTTCTATTTCTTTTTTACATGATGTGGGGACATTACTCGTATGAGGTTTTAGGGGCTCGCACCCCTCGACAACAGTCGCCGCCCAAAGGCTGGCAATAATCGTCTCTATGACGTTAAACCAATTCACACAAATGCGTTTGTATGTTCGTACCTGTACGTACGTACAGGTAAGATACATCGTACGAGTCGAGATCAATTACCTGATAACGATCTCGGTAATGTCACGACTCGGTACCAAACGCACTGCGTCGTTTCTTATCATCTCAACGGAGACAAGAAACGACGCAACGCATGACATAATTACGTATACATACGTATGCATGTGTGTCCGTGTGCGTGTGCCAAATTCGGTATATAAACTCTCAGAACCGGCTCAAAAATCGCCAGTGTTCGCCGAGGATGTGGCTCTCCTATACTTAAACGTATGAAGTGGCAGAACACGCAAATACTGTTGAAGACCTTCTAGTGTGAATATCTCTCACGACAAGGTATTCCACACATGACATTTTTTAGGCATTTTTCGAATCATCCTATCGATTTAATATCGACATAAACATCGATATATTTCAATCAACGAACGACATGTCAACAACTTGTTTACAAAAAAATTATCAGTTGTGAGTTGTAGACTTGCTTGTATTCTTCTAAATGCGTTAAAATTTATTAATTAAGCGGTATAATTACTTGTTTTGTCCATTGCCTACTGTCACTATACAGATTGAAGAGGAATACGGTTCTTTGATTTTCATTACCGCAGAACTTTTGCGGTAAAATCAACTTTTATTCGAGTAGAAGTTCATTCAAAAATCCCAACGACAGTATGTGATATGTTGAATTGCTTGCTGATAGAATAATCAATCCGTAACCATGATAATTTGGTCCCTTTTTGGAATTGTGTTAGCCCTTTCGGGCACTGTATCCAGTTTTGAAAGTGCCGACTTCAAGCATCATTTAGCCACTAAAACACCGTACAGAGTCATCGAGAATTTAGATGTTAGTGAAGTACAGTACGAAGGTAGAGTATCATTTCGTGGTAATATTGTCGACTATTTCATGATGTCGAAATAATAATAATACCCACGGTTTTGCGCATATTTTAGGATGTGTGCCCAAAAAACTATGGTCAGTAATTCGTCATGGAACTAGAACGCCCGGTGAAAGAGCAACTGCCTTAATGCAGACTAGATTATTCGACATTCGTGACATGATCAGGGCTAGTAATAAAAGTATGTATTAGATTTTTACAGAAAAAATATTTTCAATGCTGCTTTGCCAACTGGGTGCAGTTCCTTTGACTAATACATAAATTTCTATTGTTGACTGCAGATTGCTCAGAATGTGCTGATTTCGGTGTATGGGAACCGCACGCCGAACTCGATAACAAGAAGAGATTAACTCGCGAAGGTGAACTTGAAATGACTTCGTTGGCCCAACGGTTACGTCAACGCTTTCCTAAAATTCTCAGTGATCCGTGGAACAACTCCACATACTTGGTGGGTATATATTGTCTCGTCCAATTTGTCAATATTCGAGTTAAATTTTATGTAGACAGTTAGTTCACTTGTCAAGTTATCGAATAGTTTCGATTTACCGACACTTCCAGAACCAGAGCCAGTGCACGTCATTTTGCTGGTGGATTATTTGGTCAAAAGTATGCGAAAGGTGTTTGGTATCCGAAGCCACTGAAGAGAGATCCCATATTGAGGGTACGTTAGAATTATTTAATTCGTCGATCAAGTCCTACAAACTTGGAATATTTATATGGGGAAAATATTCGCGGTGGCCATGATTGAAGAAAAAATTTAAACTACCTAAGTCGCCTATTGAAAATAATTTTGTTTCGTATTTTCAGTTTTACAAATTATGTGAAAAGTGGAGAGTTAAGATTAAGAAGAATCCTCAGTCGTTGGTTGAACTAACGGCATTCCTCCGTGGCGAATTATTTTCCGCTGTTGTTACCAATGTAACGAAAAGATATAATTTGCCAGATGGAGAATTGGATATTGGTAAGAAATACCCTGTTGCCTCGTGCTCATTATGACGCCCATTACTTTTAAATTTCTGTGTACCTATAGATATTTTGAACCAAGAATGTCCGTTATCGAATATATTTTTGGATAGAAAAAAGAATCTTGAAATTTATGAAAGACATTACTAGTGATACTATTCTATAATGTTTTAGATGTTTGAAATTTCAAAAATTTAGACTATCGTCATGATTCGGAATATTAGCATAGTGAAGTTAATGATTTATTTGTTTGAGTAGAATTCTATAAATTAGTGTGAAGGTCGAAATTGTAATTTATTTTCGATTTGATTTTTTTCATCGCTCTTTTCAATATTATAGTAATAATTTCTTTCTTGTACAAGACTTGTTGGCTGTTTTCTTTGCCAAAACTTGAGAGAAATCGAACAATCCAACTCATATCAACAAACTGAGTCGCTAAGCGATCAAAAGCGGTGACACTGAGTGAGAATTGCACACAAATATTCTCAGTTTCAATTTTAATGAAAAAATTATGGCATGTATTGTGACCTATATGCCATGAGATTTGCTTATGCGACATTGAGGAAATACTATACTACAAAGAATTATATGAGGAAAGTTTCAAAGTTAGCAGTTTGAAAAAGAATCCGAACTTTAATTAAAAATTTAATATTGTAACTCATGTTATAAATTATTTATGAAGATTTAAACGCTATATATTCGGATGACCAGTTAAATTAAGATAGAGCATCCTTATGACGAAAAAAATACGTACATTTTGTATTATGACGCTGGATTTGAATAAATTAGATTCAAACAGAAACCTGATGGTAACTCCAGTGTAAAACTGTTATTTTTTGTTGTTTTTTTCTTCAAAAGTTCAAAGGAAGTAAATAGTTTGAAAATGCTTTATTTATTTCGTCAAATATAGAAAAATTCCTTTTCACAAAACAATGGCCCATATATCTTAAGCGAATTTTTCATTTAATTCGGAATTCGGATGCTTCGTCGTATCTCGTGTTTTTATATGTTTTATGTACTTAGAATTTATGGACCGAGTCACTGTCTTGTACCTACTCTGAAGGCGTTGATAGCTTCATCGTAAGGGGGCTGTTCACGTATTCTCTAATGTCTCTTCTGACCTTCCCCTTCTTACCTTAATTCTGCAACCACCAACAAAGACACTCAATTTTTAATATCAAGCTTTTTTATTTTTCTCTAAGGAGTGTTCAGGCCCCCAGAATCAGGAAATCCCCCTCCGGCACTTTTTATATACGCTCTTGATTTACATCGACTGCAGTGAAACAAATCTAACTTCGGTGTGATAAGTCTTATTGTGTCATTCTTGAATTCCAACGCTTTGATAACTGTTCCCAGATACATGTAGTTTCTTTACTCTCCACTTCATTCTGATGATTACTTAGCAGGTTAATGTTAACGAATACTGCCACAAACATCAGAGGTCAGTTTAATTTTCGCTGTTTTGTCTAGTTCTACTAATTTAAAACATGCAATACTTTTTTTGTCATCGATTTAGATAAATATGATTATTTGTATTAGCGCAAAAAATTTTTCAACGAAAAAACTTTTCAAAAAGTGTTATGTTTTTCTATGGACTAGAAACGTCATATTTCGTTACAGGTGATGTCCAGCTAATTTACACAACGTGTGGTTTTGAAACAGCTTGGGACAAAGGCAAAATTTCGCCATGGTGTAGCGTATTATCGAAACAAGAGTTCGAGGTTCGTATGAGCTATGTTATTGTAAAGATTAGAAGAATCATCGCCGTGTGTACGAGTATGCGCGTTTATTTCAGTAATGTATTAGATTTTAGAATATGCCGAAGATTTGGAATATTATTGGATAGACGGATACGGTTTCGAACTGACTACGCAAATGGGATGCGTCATGTTAAACGATGTGTTCAGTCATTTGGAGTAAGATGTTATGGTGAAAATTACGTTAATTTTACTGTCGACTTCTGGACGCAGGTCGTATTTTGACGTTTTTGGTTTCGCAGTTTTTTAAGGAAGGAGTGTCATATTTTATTAATATGCCAGGGTTCATTGTGCAAGAAAATTATGTACTTCAAAAATAAATTGTGCATTTCACATGGGGTTAGAAAAATCATGAACGAATAGCAAGTTGAATTTTTTTTTTGTTGATTCTGTCAAGTAATGACTCAATTAAAAATTTTCAATTTCTCTGAAATAATTTCATGAGTAACTACAAAACTTTTTTCGAAACATCCAATCAAATTTAAAAAAAAAATGAAAAAATTCTTGAAGAACGTTAAAAAGACCCTTTTAAAATTTCTCCCGCACGATCTACTCTACCAGATTATTATTATTATTATTATTATTATTATTATTATAATCTGTGCTCCTTTCTTTCATCATGTAGGCTTGTATGTCAGTTCTGTCCAATTTTATTACAAAACTTTTTAATGTATTATCAAGGGCCAATCCTTTGCTGTGTAGCAGTCAGCATCGATTTCAATAATTCCAGTATATTGTGCTGGAGAAACTTAAAAGTGTTTTTTTTTTATTTTTTGCACAGTTTCATTCTTTTGTTTCAAAATTTTTTCGATTTTTTGAGAAAAATTTTATGTTTTATTCAAGTCATTGCTATTTCGTTTCATTTGCATTCGTTAGCATCATTTTCGCTTTGAAACGAATAGTTTTTTTAAAATAAGTAAAAAACTATTCTAGAAAAATGGGACTACGAAGGGACCATCGTTTATCATTTGAAAAAAAAGTACAGAACTTATGTTGGAACAAATATAAAAAAAAGGATCGAATAGAAGCACACGTCTTTATTTTTCGAAATCAGTTAAAAATCTAAATTTTGCCATTTTCAGTGAACAAAAAAAATGAAATGAAATCAGCGTCAGTGGTGCCTGTGTTTAGTTCATACGTGTCCTTAAAATTGATAAAGTCTAGATGATTTGATTTTTATTAATTCTAGAGACACCTATTTGAGGTCAGTTTAAAAAAAATAATTGTCAAGTTTTTTATCGAAAAAAATTTCTGTTGAGTCGTGATTGTTGACTGTCTTCTGATGATGCGATCAGTGCAAAAATATTTCTTAACAACAATCTAAACAAACGTATGGGTCACATTTTTGTCAGGATGACCTGAGACAAAAAAATTATCTCTGGTATCTTTAATAGGCACCGAATAACCCGGGGAAATACGAGTATAATTTTTCCAAAAAATTCGAGCCCGTTTCATTATCATTTGATCCATACTGTCATTTGCATCCTTTAGCTTTTTGGTACTTTAGTTACGATTTAGTTGCGTAAATTTTTATCGTGACTAATGATTTGCTTTCATTAAATTTCTTATGGCTTTATTTATCGTCGTCGAAATCTTTGTATTTTTGGTGCCAGTTCATAGCGCTTTTTTTTTTTTTTTTTTTTTTTTTTTTTTATAGTTTATGAACGAGCTTATTATTATCTTTAATATTTCTAAATTGTTTTAAGTCAAATCTCAGCTAACAGTTTTTATTACGATTTCATTCTTATTTTGTATTCGCTTTCAGGTCAAAAAGTGAACCGAAAGCTGTCTTTTACTTCTCTCACTCGGGTACCATTCTGAAATTCTTATCCCATTTGGGATTATACCAAGATTCTTCGACGCTACGCCACGATAATTTCCTCTCCCATCGATTATGGAAAACTTCGCATATTGATACGTTCGCTTCGAATATTGCTTTCGTGTTGTTCGAGTAAGTTTCAGGTTATTCGATTGTGAAGTAGAGAGCTCTTCATTAAGAAAATTTTGTAATTTTCTTTTACCCATCGTGAAAAATTTTAATCACGGCGGCAATTGCGCCCCAAATCATCGTGCATATTATTGATAAACGCATTTAAAACGCCGATTCTGATAACTATTTAATCGTATTTCAGTTGCTCGGGAAGCGATCACGTGTTAACATTGCACCAAGAAAAACCGGTTATTTTGCCAGGCTGTCCAGTGGATCAGCAATTATGTCCATTTGACCGTGTAGAACGGCTGTACGAAAAAAGTCGCGTTCAGTGCGATTTTGAGAAAATTTGTCAAGACGACAGTGAGGTGTCGCTGCTCAGTTCCGTTGTAAATAAATTGTGGGTAGCCTACGGTTCCTTGAAGACGTTCTATTTTCTTTGATTGTCGTTTAGATGACAATCATTTTTGCTGGCATCATGGAATATTATGGTAGACCCGTTTTTTATCTGCCGTTGATTTTTTAGCCGTCGTACATTTGTAGTGGGTGAGCTGTTCGTCTTAATAGCAATAGGTTAATCAAATTTCGTGTTCCCTTAGGTATGTTCTGATGGTTTTCATAGGACATATTCGTAATGATATTTTAACTATTGGTGGGAAGGTCTCTGATGTCTTTTACATTTTTCAGAAGAGGTGTGTTCAAAAATGTTAATCGAAAAATCAGTCTTTGTGAAATAATAACTGTTACTGAGCCAGTGGCATGTTTGTTGAGGGGTTTCCGTATTGATAATGGTCCCGCAATACTTTTAAACAAATTAATAATAGATTTTTTTTATTGTTTGTGATTATCGCCGAATTGTTAGTCCTCTCCTGCACTACACTCTGACTACGTTCCTCAGATATTTTTTTGGAGTACGCTACCCTACGAAGCTAATTCAGTTCCGTTCAGATTTAGCGGTCATGTAGTTATAATTTTATTTACAATTTTGTCACCTGGGAGCTACCAACTTTTTTGGTACCGCATCATCCCCTCAAATAAAAAATAAAAAATAAAAATGTTGATGTTATTAATGTGTAAACATTCTTGCTCTCTAGTCCGCTTCCTCCCAGGTGTAAAAAAATATTAGATACAAAAAAGTTGAGATTGCAAAAAAACTGCACCTGTTTGTCACATAACACACATACACACACTCACAAGCAGACATCCGTGGCAAGCTTGCGGTGCGTTACATGCATGCACACATACAAGCTAGATACATATTTATCATGTTTCAGCTGAATGTTTACATATTAAATATGTGAGGGGGGACCCTCGCATGCCTTTTTTTTTATTAACATGTCAAGTAGGTACCTACATTTTTTTCTTCTTATGTCGCTAATAATTTCCTTTTAAGAGCTCAGCAATACCCTAAAATTTCCGTTTTTGGGACTGTAGCCTTTATATTCCACTCTCCCCGAATTTTTCTTTGTTTGAATCGAGAAAGGTAAATGAATCCGTTCAAACGGTTGAAGTTTGGGTGTATGCCTGGAATCGGTAGAATCAATCAACATTCGAGAAAAATTGTTTATTACAGATGTAACTGATAATCATGGCCTTGTGAGTTTCTCATCGAAGTAAAAAGTGACTCAACCCGGATACAGTATTTAGGGACCAATATTTTTGGATGAAGAAATTGTGGCCACTTAAAACTGAGTCGGTAGGAGTTTATCGATTAAAAAAATTTAATCCAATTAGGTTTTTTTTTTTTAATTAGGAAAGTTACATTTTTTCTTTGGTTAAAGCATTTATACAACTTTCAAATTATGAATAAATGAAAAGAAATTGACTAATCTGCCGGTTTTTTTCTTTTATAAATAATTAAAATAAAAATATTTTCGGTGCGTATACGCTCGTTCATTGTAACAGGGTTAATTTGTGATTTTTTTTTTTTTTTTATTGCGGTACTAGTTTGGCATTAACGAAATTTATAAAAATTTTTTGTCTATAGATATGAAATCGGCTTCATGCCTTCCTAACGTTTGTAGTTCGGTGAAAGAAGATTGTAGGCATGAGTTGATGAAAGGATGTAAGATACCAACGTGTAATTTTTTCCTTATCTATTTTGGAAGGGTGCAAGTGCTTTTATCAGGCTGGATATTCATATTAATTCGAAAATCCTTTTAATCGTTTTATTTATTTTTTATTCATTATGTGCGTGGCTCGAGTTCATAGGTGTTGCTTAATATATATGTACGTTGTTATCAAATATCAAATCATATTTTGCGAACCGATGCAATGAAAAAAGAAATTCTGACTGATCGCCATATGTGCTCGTTAACTGTTAGAAATTACTAAGAATCTATTTTCATAATTGGAAGGTGTCGATTTTTCTATTCTTGTTCATGCTTTCCTATTATATTCTATTATTCCAAAATCTGAATTTTGTTTTTATGTATATTTTGTGTAATGATAGCTTTGTGTTGGTTCATCATTAAAGTTTTTATTTTAATTTGTGCCTATTTCGTTACAAAATGACCTCTCTACAATCGAGTCCGTGTTTACGTGCCTGTGATATTTTTCGTTCTCAACTTACGTTGGCAAAAATTTTTCGTTGGACAACTGCATGAAATGAACGGTCGTACAGCATTCAATTGAGGAGCGCATTATTTTAAATTGTTTTTGTTCATCTTTGAAAAATTAAGCTAATGAAATGATTTTATTTGCTGTTCAAGAACAACCGTATCTCCCTCATTATTTAAAGTTTTTATGGTACTAAGTGAGTATGTGCTATTCACTTGAGAAACGTGCTTTTTGTGTTGAAAGTTGTGATCTACGAAATACACGTTTAGATTATTTTCATTTTCTACTTTAAGAGGTGAAAACATTAAGAATTAAGCACATTACAATTCAGTTCTTTGTTTGCTTCTAAGACGGCAGCAATCAGATTGTTCTTTGAAATTCAAAGAAGAGTGATTCCATTCTTCTCAGTCACTTTAAACAATACAATCTGACTCTTACAACATTATATAAATTTAATCAAATATGAACCACTCAGCCAGCTTCCCAACCGCCGAGCAAAGACTCGGTTGCGATCATCGTGAAACGTAAGATCAATCAGACCTTACATCTCGTCTCACGCTCGGGTTAGGCAGCCTACGCTCATCCTCGTGGCTTGGTCGACTCCCACATAGTGTGGAGAAGGTGAGACGCATACTACAGAAATGATCCTGAAAGTATGATCTTAACTTATTCAATCTCGTTTAATAATATATATATTTTACAGAAACACATACAATCTGCGAGTAGCACAAACGAAAAACCAAAAATTCGTGAACGGACGAAGACGTAAGAGGGGATACCAACAACCGCCCATTGTAATAATTTCGGAGTAATCGTAGGTATTAAAGAAATCTATAACGAGCTCGAGCATCCATTTGTGCCGCTACCTGCCTCACCGACGTATCACTATTTTACCACGATTTTTTTTACCTTTACTTTTTTACAGACAGTGAGCGCTGTGAGTAGCAGGTTTTCGCTGTATGGTTGTTCACTTGTTCCTCCTCGTATATTTATTTAGCTAATTTTCACGCAAGTAGCTAGCCACTTCTTGACTTCAGTAGTTGCAGCTAATTACTTTCTTTACATTTCTTTACTCCTACGATTCTATGGTAATTATGGATGCCTGTATTAATAAATGAACTAAAACGAATATAGTCATGTAAGAATCTTATTAAAATCTCATAATATGACGATCTGCTAAGTTGAAGTTGACTTTAAACAGTTAAATCAGCGCGTAGTGACCTTAATTGTTAACAGAATACAATGCCAAGTAACTAGCTAATACTAACTGCATGAAAACTAGCCAAGTGTGAACAAGCTGCTTAAGAAGGAGTGGTCGGGAGGTTCCGCCCAAAATATTCCTAGACTTGGAAACATTGACTAGTTGTATGCATACAGTTGGAAAATTTCAAAATTTTACAGCATTTGGCAGTTTGGCAGTTGGAAAAATTTGTAGTTATATGTATACTATACTTCGTCCAATATCAGATGATCCCTGACAAACATCAAAGAAAACGCCGACCAACCAATACTATCGCTTTAAATTAATACATAGCTGCCATTTATAAATAATGCTAGGCATCCTGTTCAAGAAAATAATATTCAAAATGTATTTATTGGAAACATAGCTTTGAAGCCAGGAATCACCTTATATTTCACGAAGTATAGTTGAAAAATCATGCCAGTTGACAATCGTTTTAAATTTTTTAATTTTTTAGCTATTAGAAATTTAAAAAATTTTAGTTTGAAATCTTATTTTTCTTCCTCCCTTAAAACAGACTTTTGCCATGTCACTGCACCCGCAACCTGGCTATTTTTGCGCAGAATTTGGAGAATATCTTTGATGTTCAAGTGCTCACTGGTATAAAGAGGATAATATAGAGGGGAAGTTTTTTTATGCAATATGGCTTTTTTTTGCTATCTCCTACACACCGTATGATCAAATATCTTCACGTTTCATGACGTCTGATTCTACAAATACTACTTTTGCTTTCCATTATTGCTTCATTTGTAGGTATTTCACAATAAATACATATTTTTGAAAATGTTTCAATAAAAATGCTTATTTTCGTGCATATTTTGGCTTAAAATAAATTTTTACTATACATTTCGAAATAAATTGGTTATGTTTACTATAATTATGTAAGTGCCACTAGCAATAAAAACGAATAACTAAGGCATTATCAGATTATCCTATTGTATACAAGAGCATTTTACGATCAAATTAGGTTCGTTCAATGTGGCAAAAAGTGCAGCACTTCAACTGTTTTAAATACTGGCTGTTCGATTTGGAAAAGAGCAGCACCAAAACTTTGAAGAGACTGTTTTTTTATTTTTATTTTATTTTTTTTCAGGGTGGAATTTAGAAAAAATATTTTCCTCGAAAAGTCGTGTTATCGTTTCATTCAAATCAATGCATTTTTGATGTCGAAAAATGTCATATATGAATGCATTTCTTCAAAATTATAAATTCATATAAATGCATATAAATTATAAATGCATAAAAAACTTTACCCACTGATAAAGAATAAGCTGACTAATCATCTAGGTGTATCTACCGGCATGAATTTTCAAGTCCCATGTGCGAGCATTAATTGAACATACGCCACGCGGATCCTTAAGACCCCAAGTAGATGGTTACCTCCTTATTTGGTTTACTTTATGTTTAGAATTTTTTTTGAATTTTCATTGAAATTCAGAATTATTAAACCGTGGTAGGTAGTTTAAAGTTCTTATACATATATCTTAAAGAAGAAAGAGCTGTACAACAGTCAAGATTACATTTTATTGACGTTTTTGCAAATTTCAACTTTCATGGCGCTATTCTCCCCCACTTAATGGTAAAAACGAGACAAAACTGAACAGCAATAAATAACAAAAATTTATTAAAAACACAACATCCGATCGTAAATTTACCTCGGTAATGAAAAGCAGCTCGGTTAACAATTAAAAAATTACATTACAAATCGAAAAAATTAAACGTTTCGCCATTACACAAAAATTTCATTTTTTCTTCTTTGTAGTGTTTTTTTTCTTCTTTCTTTGCTAAGTTAATCATTGAACAAACAATTACAATGTCTTTTACAGCAGGTATCTGAAAAGCGGTTTCTTTACGATATACATGTGGCTTGTTGGTCTCAAATGACGAACACTCTTACTAATGATGATATAGAATCTAGTTTATAAAATGAAAACCATCATTGAGCTTCAGAGTAAGCACAAAATTTTTTTGTAAAATCAAATTCTACGATATTATGTTGCTACAATGGTACATGGCGTTCATGCAATCATAATATTTGTTTTGGATTGTAGGAGTCAATCAAATTAAAATAATAACTATTTAGGTCACTAAATTGTATCTGAGCATGTTGATATTTCTTTTTTTACTTTTAATTTATTCTTGTCCAAAGAATTCGTGACAATGTGAAACAATGAAATCAAAACTTTTTTTTAATATGCCATGCAAATAAAAAAAAAACAAAAAACAAACAAACAAACAAAAAAACAGAATAGATACATCAAAATAATATAAGTAGTAAGAAAAAAGAGAAAATAACGAGAAAAAAACAACAACAAAATGAAATTAAAGCTATGTCGATATGTTTTTTACTCTTTTGAGTGATATGTATTAGTTCAAAAAAAAATTTCTAAAAAACAATAAATTGTAGAATGAAAGAAAGGAATGATCCGAAAATAAGCTATTTACAGTTGAAAATTTCGATGGTAAGAAAGAAACAGAGAGGAAAATTAAAGTCTAATATAAAAAAAACTGATAAATAATCAAACAAAAAAGTTAAACCGTTGTAATTCGGGTAAGGTAATGGATTCATGACCTTTGGCATACCTACTGATCAAGTAATTATTTATGGCTAAGAAGAGAAACTGTCATCAGTGAAAAGGTCATATGAGTAGTGCATTCAGTCTTAACTTTGGGAATGAGAAAAAGGTAGGGATTGTGACAAAAAAACAAAATGAACATCGTTAATAATATGGACCCACCAAAAAAATTTGTTTTAAAATAAAGAAAGGTGAAAAATAAAATTGAATTTTATGAGAAAAACCAAATAGGTAACTCTATTTAAGATTAATTTTATTGTTATTCGAATTTTTAAATCGGAGATTTATAAAATTGAACTGGAAAAAATTTAAATGTTTTGTTAGTCTTTGATTGGGAAGTGGATGTTCCAAAAGGAGCTCTAAATTCGCCACCTATTACCACAGGATGAAAACAGGACGATGTATTTTTTCCATGTATTTTGCCATAAGAAAAGAAAAGAAAAGAGTTTAAATTGTTTTTCTGAGAATGCGAAAGATTTTTATACGGATGATCCTAATCGTCGGAGGATAATCTTTAAATTTTACACAATTAAAAT
Organism: Ericerus pela; assembly: GCA_011428145.1. Lineage (NCBI taxonomy): Eukaryota > Metazoa > Arthropoda > Insecta > Hemiptera > Coccidae > Ericerus > Ericerus pela. The sequence continues at coordinate 805,867 of WOFM01000165.1, forward strand.
AATGAAAACTCATTTTTAAAAGAAATTGTCGAATTACAAGATACATTCGTACATGTTTTCGTTCATCATCCTGTTTTTGGCCAGTTACTATCTTCGCTACCAGAGCACGTATCTTTTGTCTCCACTTCCCAATTGTGCGAGGTTTTACATAAATCGTATTATGCCTCTGTTGAATTCGAGCTTAGATTGCAGAAAATAATGGTTTGGGCTAAAAAAATTGAAAATTTTACGAGTCCATATCAATTCTTATTTCAGTATAGATTTTATAGGATTCAATGGGATACCTGGATTCGATGAGAAAAAAAAATTTTCTCGAAAGTTAAATGATAGGTATATTTTGAGGTATCGTTCGTTTCTCTTGTAGTTTTTTGTTTTCAGTCAGCCAAGAAAAATTAAAAATTAAATACCAGCTAAAAATATTTGTTTTACGCGATAGCCATAATAGATATTATTAGTTTATTTTAATCACAACATAATATGAAACCTTTGACTATATAGTACTAGACCAGTTAAGAGAGATGATTCAGGCATACTGGCGCTAAATAGGCAACCAGAGCGTACCTTTTGACGTACTTTGCTTTGTGTTGATGTATGCTATCCTTGAGAATTCAAGGGATGTCTTTATCAGATGTACTCTAAATTAATGAACTGAAGCAAAATGTCGAAAATACGCTAAAGGTACGGTGGAATTGCCTACTTTTTTGCCAGCATGTCTTGACACTAAAAAGCACTTTGGTCTTATGGAGCTTTACTGGTCCAGAACTATATATTATAGTCAAATTATGAAACACAACTTACAAAATTCATGTTGTGTAATTTGTTGAAATAGATTTGTATCTAAAAATCTGTTTTTAAAATGTTTCGAATTCATTTTGATACTAACAAATTGATACTTTTTGCTTCAATCAAATTTTCATTGGACCATAATATTAATAAAATGAAAATATAAATTAATATGACTCGAGATTTGTTAAGAAGGGAATTTGAAAATTAGATCTGATAAGTGAAAAGGACTAGTAAAATTTTCCGTTCTTGAAGACCCAACCATTATTTTTAACATTCTAAGTTCTCTATTGATTGATAAAAGTAGACTAATTTAAAAAACATCGGTAATATGTTGAAAAAATTACCTACTGTAACTGAAAATTAAAGGAAAAATGGAAATAAAGGAATTATTCAAGATATTTGATAGTTGATAAAATTTTCGGAAAGTAGATACCTAGATGTCTGATTTTATTAACTTTTGTGTATATGTGAAGAACAAAATCGAGTACGTGGAAAATCGAAACACCTGGTCTCGAGAAAAATTATTTAAGAGAGGCAAAAATTGGATCATTTTGTTAAATGAAAATATTTTACCCTATTTTTTAGAGTAGGAAACTAAAAAAAATAATGCATTGACCAGTCAGGTAATAGTGTCCGCCAGAATCGAAATGTAGACACAAAAAACATTTTTGGACACGCTCTCTTTTTCAGATTGAGTCAGTTATTAATTTATTTTCATCTGGTATTCTATTACCTAATTTCACAAAAAGGCAACAGCCAAAAAAGAAAATGCCTGATGAATTGAGCTTTCATCTTTAAGTCATTTTTGTTTTTTTTGTTTTTTTTGTTTTTTTGTTAATTTTCATAATCGATAACTTATGTGAGTATGTGACTTGAAAGAGAAACAAAATCTTGAATACAAATTATAATGAAGTAGGTAATGGGAAAAAACAATGGGCTTCTAAAATAACAAAGGGTACGTAATGCATATTAAATAAAACGTAATGATTTAAATGAAATTTTCGCCCTCAGTAATTTTAAAACAGTCGACACAACTTTTCCACCTGCGCATTTAAACTTTGAACTACCAATGCAAAAAAACATCACTTTCATGAGCCACCATCATCAGTACATGGAAACCACATGAAAATGCTGGTGATTGTAAAACTTTTACAACTGTTTAACTTTTAACTTAATTTAAAAAAAAAAAAAAAACGCTTACAAATTCAAATGAACTACAAGAATAAACAAAATATCATTCCAAAAAAAGAAAAATTAATTTATCTTATTGCTTCGAGATCTAAATTAAAAAAAAAAAAAAATTAAAAAAGAACAATCAAAAATTTTTTAAACAATTTATAAAAAAAAAAAAGAAGAAAAAACAAACTTACTTTTTCTAAGGTAATTAAAACGAGAAAAAGTAGGTAGGAACCTACTAAATGCACTATGTTTCTAAATTGTAATATTCAACGACTTATAAAATTATCTAAAGTGCTTTTAACAATTAATTTTATTTTAAAAAAAAGGAGAAAATTATTAATACTGATCTGGAACTTCCAAAAAAAAAAAAATATTATAAAGAAAAAAAAACAACGGTAAAACTAATTTGTAAATTCGTAAATTAATATCACAAAACTGTTTCGGAATAAAACGAAAATAAAAATTAGATGATAAACCACTAAAATGATATGTTATAATTTTCAGTGATATGTTACGTTGTTTAAATTTATTTATCACATGTACATTGATAAAACAGAAAAAAGTATCTTTAAAAAATGATATGTATGTTTGTGATATGTAAAATTGAATTTGTTTCTTTAAACTCTGAATGAGCGCAAATGTACATTTTGCGTGGGAGGTGACAGGAAATTATACGATATTGGCGGAAGATACATCGTTGGTTACTTGGATAAGTGTGGATACGGTGGTCTTAAAATTCAACTAAAACCACTGATCCGTTTCAAAAACACAAACTGCAGAAAAAAAAAACTTGACATACTACCGATTTGAAATTCGAATAATAGTTTCATTAGAAAAGTGCAAGTAGTGCTAGTTGCTCAGGCACCTAGCCTGGAATATAAGATTTTATTTTCAGATCAGTAGGATTATTCGATACAATAATATTATGTGAATTGAGAGCAGAGCAATGGGCCATTTTTTGTGCACAGGATTTCAAATGTACCAAATAATTCCCAGATAGAGAACATATGTTTTCAAATTTTGTAATTTCAAGCTGTCTCGATCCACTTAGGTAGAACAATATCTTGAAACCTTGCAGATCAGAAACTTAATGTGGCAGATGGTCAGTACTATAAGTATAATACTAAGGGTTTGTCCGGCAATTGGACAAATCATTACACAATTAGTGCGTTTGGGGAATTTTCATTCGAAAAAACCAGCAGTCTCATTATAATATTTTAAAACGTCTCATCACAACCGAATGATAATGTGGGTGGATCGAGAATATTATATATGGGTACATAAGTATTGAATGAGTGGTACGAACTGTTTGTCATCGAAATAATAACGACATTAATATCATAAATGGTTCACCAATGACGTTAATAATATATTTCTATTTACAATTTTGGAGAAGTGAACGAGCAATGTATGCTCGTATTCTATTTAAATAAATGCAGATTATCAGAATGGAATAGGACCGAAGAAAATAGAGAGTGAACAAATTTTGAATGAAATTCTGTAACAGTTTGTTCACAAATTTGATATTTACTTCTTGTAATGTAGGTGTACGGTATGTCAAACAAATCAAGTGCCAAACTTCAATGGGAGGGAGTACTCATCGAGTATAACAAAAAAGTCATGTATGCATTTTGCCTCTTATTTGAATTGAAAGGGATGCAAGTTTGAAAATTTCAAAAATTGTTAATTTTCTTGGGTCTGATATTTAGTAAAATTTTATTCCAATTATTTTTACAAAGGTGGCTACGTTTAGTACTTTGAAAATATAAAAACAATCCTATAATGTTTCAGTTGGCTATCTGAAATATTAAAAGAATTATAGGAGTTTGAAAATTTAAATTTTTTAAAAATTCACCTGTTTCTAAATTTCAAGATTCAGATTACGATTTTCAAACAAACTCATTTCCCTTATTCCAATAATAATCTTTAAAAAAAAAGGTGTGCGAGGGTTCCCCCTCACATATTCAATGTGTAAACATTCAGCTGAAACACGATAAATATGTATCTAGTGTATGTGTCCGTGCATGTATTGCGCTGCCAGCTTGCTACGGATGTCTTCTTGTAAGTGTGTGTGTGTGTGTGTGCACGTGCGTGTGTGTGTGTGTGATATGACAAACAGAATTGGAAACTGGACAGTGCGCCGTGCAGTTTTTTCATGCAATCTCAACTTTTTTGTATCTAATATTTTTTACAACTGGGAGGAAGAGGACTAGAGCAAGAATGTTTACACATTAAAAATATATAAAAAAAAGATATTCTACATTTTATAGGTAGTATGTGTGCACGTAAAGTTGCATAGCTGCATTTTTTAGGCATAATTTCAAAGGGCAAACAAAATGTACATTTTAAAATTTTACGCGATGCAAAAATTACTATGAGGAAATTTTTTTACAATCTGAATTAGGGTGGATTAATCATTTTCCAATCTAAACTTAGAAAATGGAGCAACCTTAAACTACCTTTACCTTATAGGAATATGCCAAAATTCATTTTGTATATGGATCTACCAATGGCAATGCAAGAGCCACCATTGAAGAGTACTGTCAGAGATATCCTATGCAATTAATTCCTTCTCATCCTTCATGGTATAGGTAATTCCAGGTTGTTCCATTTTTCAAGTTTAGAGTGGAAAATGATCTATCCACCCAGTCTAGATTGTAAAAAAAGTTTCCTAATAATAATTTTTGTATCACGTATAGTTTTAAAGCGTACATTTTGAATGTCCTTTGAAATTATGGCTACACAAATACTGCTATGCAACTTTATGTACACATATACATAAAATGTAGAATATCTCTCTTTTATGTAAATAGTTTTTTCAGGGATTGCAAAACTATACCTACGTTTTTTAATTTTGTTTCCATTAGTTGAGTTTCTGAACTTTACCATAATGTTAGTAATTTTTTGTTTCCGTTTAAATCATTTTGGTTTCCATTTCCATTACATTTCCTGATCTTATCAAAATTTTTCATTCAGGAACATTTTAGGTTCCATTTCCAATTAAAAAAAATTTTTTTTGGCTTAAAATTTTCCAAATCTTGTTTAAATATCGATGTATCAATGTTTTTTTGATATTTCTCAAATATTGATATTTTGTTTCATATTTCTCAAAAATTATCGATATTTTTTTCATACTTTTTCAAATTTTATTTCCCAGATTAAAAATTAATCAGGTGAGTAATCGAAATGGCAATAATTCAGTTTCTGTTACTGGTCTTGAAATTCACTGGTTAATTGTTTCCGATTCGGTTTCCATTTTAGAATTTTTGTGTTTCTGTTTATTTCAGTTTCCATGGGAAAAAAATATAGTTTTTCTTTCCAAAAAATTTGGTTTCTGTTTCTTAATCCCTGATTTTTTTCGGATTATTAATGTATTAAGGGAAATAAGTTCGTTTGGAAAATGTAAATTAAACTTTAAAATTTGTAATTACAGAAATTTTGAAAAATTTAAATATTCTAACTCCTGTAGTTCTTTCAAAATAGGACTTTTTTTGCATTTTAAAGTTACTAAATGTTGCCGCCCAAGTAAAAATGGTTGGAATAAAATATTTCTAAAAAATAAACCCTTGGAAAATCACAATTTTTGAATTTTTCACAACCATATAGCCCCTTCAATTCAAAGAACAGGTAAAATTTGTACATAACTTTTTTATTGGAATTGATGAGTACTATCTCCCGCTGAAGTTTGGTCCTCGATTCGTTTAAAATACTGCATAAGTATGTTTATATCGACCATTAAATGACGCATTCTACTTTTTTTGTCAAATTAATTTCTCAACTTTATGCATCTGATTATGGAGTTCAGATAGTTTAAACTTTGTATTCGACAAAACTGGAACGTATGGGCGGGGACGAATCGTAAAAATAACGTAAGTACTAGAAGTTTCTACTCGACTCCGTTTTTCATCGAAGCAAATGAGAAAAATGAGCCAAAAAAACTAGTCTTGGATGCAGACTGTAGACCGATATCTCCGTCAATTTTAATTTTGTTGCAAACATAGGTGAATGTAAGATTTTCAGAACTTAGATGTTGGTGGGCAACTAATTTTTACGTTCAAATCATTTGATATAGGTAGAGAAAATTCTGATTAAAGTCACCAATTTTTGTCATATTTTAATTTTTCAGAGGTCAATGTATGTATAGTAAAATATTATGTATAGGGCAAGAAACTTTAGATGTTTATAATCGAAAAGTATTTTTTCAGAGTCTCCAAAATATGCATTTAATTATATGCATTTGTAATTTTGCACTCATATTCGCTAAAAAATGAGAAAATATCTATGTCGAAATATGTGTTGAAAATTCAGAAAACGGTATTAAAACCTCATGATATACATTTGCATCATTGAAATAATCCATGAAAAAACGAAATTAATACAGGTTTAAACAAAAAAAAAAAATTAAATGATAAATTTTTTTGGTTGAATTTTATTTTGAAAAATTCATAGATATGTTGGAAAAACACTTTTTCACCAAAATATGTCAAAGAAGATGGTTCTACACCAGAATATGTCGCTAAAAAAAGGTATTTACCAATCTCAAAATATGTGAAAACATGCATTTAGTCCAAAATACCTACCTATGCAAAAATACACAGGTGAAATAAAAATTGGCATTTTTAAGATCAGAAAACTCTGAATCGCAAAAGTATTTTATAAAAAACCTTCTAGCAGTTATCAAAAAAAAAAAAAATACTTTGACCTAAAAATCCATAATTTTAAGAAAAAATACAAAGAATATTGCGTTTTTCATTATTCTGTGCGTTTCGGGTAGTAATAGAAATTTTACATATCGAACACTTTTCACACAGGAACTATTTTTACGATAAAATTATTATTGACGGAGATATAAGCCAAAGACTAATTCTAAGAGTACCTTCATTTTCCTCATACGTCAATGTCACGGTGGCAAGAGAGGTGGTAGGGGCTTGGTGAAATACGAAAGCACACGAATTCCTAAACCTATTGTATTAAAGTACCCAAAAGCAGACAGATTTTGTCCCATAAGCGTCAATTATTTTCCCTTATCTCTACACAAATGCGCACAGTATTTCACCTTATTGAGTAGGTAGTATACAAATGCGCCCAGTACCTAAATTATGCATTAACGTCGGCTAATAAAAGAAATTAATACTGACATGAATTTACAATTTAGAAGCTATACTTATCGATCTATCTATAAATTTCACGATAGATTTTCCTTATGTCGGTGCAAGTCTAATAGGAGTTTGGTGGTTATTCGTTCAGTAGTTTCCAATAAAACTGGAAAAGAAACAATTGCTGGAGAAGATTTTCGGTTACGGTTTTGAGAAAATTTCCGAAGGGATAAGGATGAAATTTTCACGACACGTAGTTCTTATGTAGGACCAGATCAGAAAGAGGTTTGGTGCCTATTGGTTTGATAGTTTCAAACGAAACTAGAGAACAAAAATTTCCTTAGAAAGTGGTTTCTCTAGAATTTTGAAGAAACTATAAAAGGGATGGGGTTGAAATTCCTTACATATGTAGAAGTCTGATAGAAGTTTGGCATTTACTTGTTCACTAGTTTCCTAGAAAACTGGAAAAGAATTTTCATTCACGATATCGAGAAAACTACAAAAGGGATCCGGTTGAAACTTTTACAAAAAATTTTCATTATGTGATGGCAAATTTGGTAGAAGTTTGGTGCATGTTTTAGTAGTTTTCCAGAAAAATATAAAAGAAAAATGATAAATTGCTGAAGAAAAGAAAGTTGAACATGTTGCTTGAAGTATATTTTTCTTATATTATACGGAGTAAGGAATTACGAGCGTCTTTTCTGCATTGCATTAATTATGGTTTTAATTTTTTTTTATAAGCTTTTATTCTACTCATTACTCTGCGATTTTATTTTTTAATATTGTTCATGAAAATTGGAAAACTGTGTTTTCTACCCAGCTATCACTGAGTAAGAGTTTTTTAAAACTAGTGTAGCTTATAATTTATGTATATGTAGATACCTATAGGTTCAATTTCTAAATTCATATCAGTATTTTTGCGCTTATGTACTTTCTTTTTTGCAACACTCTTCCATAAAGTACGTTTTTTCATGCGCCTTGATGAAACAAAAAGTATCGAATTTAGATACGAAATCAAAAAATTATCTTCTGCACATGTGTACTTGCAACTTTAATTTCACGCACGAGTTGATTAATTTCGTGCATGGGTTGGCTACTTTCTCAGTTTTTATTATTTCTTGAAAAATTCAAAAAAATAAAATTATCAATTATTATTTGGATCTGACGAAAAAAAAAAATCATCGCCATTTTTTGGGGGGACAGGGCGGGGGTTTTGCAAAAAATAGGGTGAAACTCACGTGCAAAATAGGTAATTGATACTCGTGTGATTTGCAGCACTCGCCTTGGCTCGCGCTGCAAAATTTTCATTTGTATCAAAACCACCCACTTTTTGCACTTGTATCACAAATAACTATTTTGTGCACATTATTTTTGTGCGTTTTTGGGCTATTCTACCTACAACTAATTGGCGCTTATAGGCTCCCTGATAGCTGTAGGAGTTTATGTCTTTTATCGTGTTATTTTGGAAAATAGCCCCCTCCCACATTCGTGAAAAGGATAACTTTGCGCCGATGTCCAATAATAAACGTCCATTTTTATATTACAGTGCCTTGAGTGACGGTCTCTGCAATCCTTGCTCGACTTTCACTCCTCTGATGGGCGAGCTATTTAAAATTGAAGTAAGTGAATTAGCTAGTTATTTCAAATTTTCACAACAATATTTTCAACGTTTTTGAAAATAAATGTTCACTATGAGCAAAAATTTGTTTGAAAAAAAAAAAAACACTATTAAAAAGAAATAGCCGCAGTAGTTGATAATGGCAGGTTTTCTCTGTTCTATTGCACGCTATTGTCATCTTTTGGAAAAACTAATGCAACCATCGTAACTGAATATTTCTCGTAATTATAATATTAGTTTAATGTATTCGCAAAATGCCATAAAATTTAGTAAGAGAAATTCAGGCTGTGATTTTTTCGATCAACTCTTTAGTGATTTTCGAGAAAACAAATTTCACAAAATTGTCGGATGAAGGACGAAAAATTCAAAGATCTACCAGCAGTCCTGAAAAATGTCAAAAAACGGCTTCTTTCTCCTTCTACTCAGTAATGCCTTCAGTCGTAAATTCCAATCGTCTATTCGAATGAAAATGGAGACTTTAGAGATGAAATGTGGAGGAAAAATAAAGGGAGGGAGCGCGTGAGAAAGAGAGGGAGAAAGGGGGATCTAAACTCTTAAGTTTTCGAAAACGGTCAATGAAGAACTAGTTCTCCGGCCAACCCATATCCTCGCCAATTAATTCGTATAATTTCTGATTATGATCGTTGAAAAACTTTCGTAATTTTGTCACCACAATCGGATCGATTCGCGGATGCTTACGACCTTTGCTTTCGTGTAAGCAACGTTCGCTGCCGTTCGTTTTCATACAGTAAAAGCCTTTCGTTTGATTGAAATAGAAATTTTCCGCCTTAACTTTCGGCTCGAGACCTAAAAACGTTTCAATTTTCTGTACCTCGGAGACGGGATCCTCGATCAGGCGGTCACCGTTCACGATCAGGATTTGATCGCGCGTAAAAATTTCCAGCCACTGGAGCACGTACGTGTGGTAGATGGATATTGTAATAGGCCTGCGAAAAAGGAAAAAAAAAAGGTTACATTTTGTCTCGCAACTACGTCGCAGCTAAGCATTTCTTGGGCATATTCTTTGGTACTTCTTCCCTTTAAAATTCAAATTCTACTCTGGTTTACATCCTCACGCATCTATCTTCACGGCAGACACTTATGTCATATATATGTCCTTGAGGTATCTGGATAATATACGCCCCGCTTACCTGCAAATATCAACGCCTGTTGATTATTCGTAAGTAACCATGTTTTTTCCCAAATTCGATAACCGCTCTTCTCTTCCAGATATATACGTATATCTGAAAGTAGAAAAGCGGTTATCCTGGTTCGGCCTTATCTATCGCGATTACGGCTTGTCCGTTCTTGTGGTACATTCGGCCGATCACTCTCGTTTAATTTATGTTCGACTGCAGTACTGGCGTACTTCGTCTCTATATATTTCGCACCATGCTTTTCTCACCTCTGTAATAATTTAAGCGCTACGTCTTCATTCATTCCCACCTATGAGGACAAACCCATGTAATGCATCTGGTAACTTTGTTTATTTTATTGGATTACAGTTATGTTTCTAATGTTTTTATATTTATTATGATGTGTTGATTCTTTTATCCGTGGGTGAAATGGCAGGGCAATATCTATTTGTGAACATGTGACAAGTTCTTTCTGGGTGGGTTTCCGAGATTTCAATTCTATTATCTATGTATTTTTCGGCCTTTATTCCAAATTATCAACGTTCCTGGGGTTACTTTTATCTATCACCCTGGATCAGCTTTCCGGGTGCGCGAGGTTCCGTCTTGTAACCTTGTGCTGAACCCTTATTTGTGTCTCTAGGGACATACGAAGTGGGCTTTTGGAGACGTGCCAGGATGTTAAGGTGGTTCTCGTTTGAGGAGTCATCAAAATGTGTGTAGTCCACCGGGTGCAACCTATCTGGTGCGTTTCTACCCCGGTTGGCGTACCACATCCTTCCCAGAACACTCCAATTTGATCATTAATTTTTCTCATTCCCAAAGTGCCCTTAAGTTGATCTGAAACTTGGCAATTTAATTCTGCAGCAACTCATGGGGCACTATGCAGATTATTGATCTATCTATACCCGCAGAGTGTTAATTATAACAGAGGATACGAAAAACGACACCATTTTTAAAGCTATGGTCTCCATTCCTACGGTACAGAATTCGAATTTCCTTGCCCCCATTCTGGTCCATGGATAATATTAGTGTGGAATAACTCATTAATTGAGTTATAAAAAAAAAGGAACAGAATTCGAATAAGAGTTTAGACTTAACAATATTTATTGTAGAAGAGTACACGTAAGACTGACAAAAAAAAATATGGCATTATATCGAGAGTACAGCTAATACTAACGGAGCAAGTAAAAACGTAGCAAAAACGAGAGATAAAGATAGATAAGTTAGGTGGCATATAGGTATCGGCGATATATCGATAAAAAGAGAATAAAGGAGTGAAGCTACGTGAATATTACTCCCCCAGGCTGAGGGAGTCTTCTTCCTCAGATGATATCAACTTCATAAGTCGAACAACAGATCGATTGTAGGTTCCCGACGATGTTTGGACAGCAACATTACGAACCAAACCTTCAGCATCAGGGAACACCGATATTACTCTTCCCATTGGCCAATTTAACACTGCTACATTATCTTCCTTATGACAATGTCGTTGATTTTGATGTTGGGCACTCGATTGTACCATTTATCTCGGCACTGGAGCATATTCAAGTATGTTTTGCGCCATTCATGCCAAAATGACCGAATTACAGCTTAAGATGTAGCAAAACGAGTTTCTAAATTAATATTAGAATCAGCTTGATTGATTGGAGTTGCAAGTAGATGAGTGCCAACCAAAAAATGTCCAGGAAAGAGCACACCAAATGTTTCATCACATTCGCTGCGATAACATAGTGGACGCGAATTCAAGATACTTTCTACTTGACAAAGTATAGTATGAAGTTCTTCGTAGGTGAGCGTTTTGGTACGAGTAGCCTTGACAAGTAGTGATTTGCCAGATTTTATGGCGGATTCCCCTAATCCTCCTTGATGAGGCGTACAAGGTGTGATGAAATGCCCATCAATACCTTCATCTGCAGTAAACTGGGTTAGTTTTGATCGTTCACGAAATAATTGATTACTGGCACCAACGAAGTTTTTTTCATTGTCGCTGTAGACATGTTTTGGTAACCCACGTTGCGCAACAAGTCGACGTAGAGCTTCGAGAAATTTTTCTGATGACAAGTCGGACACAATTTCAATATGGACTGCACGAGTGCTGAAACAGATGAAAAATGCTGCGTACGATTTGTTGTGTTTGAGTGATCGATGGCCTAAACAGCGAACAGTGAATGGACCCCAGAAATCAATTCCAATATTGGCGAATGGTTGTGAAGGAGTAACACGATGTGTAGGTAGTTGACCCATAATCTGAAAACCAGTATGAGCACAAAGACGAATACAAAAAATACAATTACGAATTACTTTTTTGATAGTATTATTGATACCGCCGACAAACCAATATTTATTTTCTAAATAAGAGTAAATTAAAGCTCTCGAGCAATGAAAATACTTTTCATGCAAATGTGTAACAAATAATCAAACAAAGTTACATTTAGAGTTTAGAATAATCGGATGTTTTTTATCAAAAGGTAGTTGAGAATTTTTAAGTCGACCTCCAACTCTCATTATTTTTTCGTTATCCAAAAATGGGTCTAAAAATTTTAAACTACTTTTTTTACTTATTTTAGTTTTACTTGACAAGTAGTTTAACTCTTTAGAATAATAGTTACGTTGGGATAAACGAATGATGTAATTTAAAGCATGATTACATTCAGTGGAGTTTAATTCAGTTGTTTCGTAGTTAATATTTGATTTTTGAGAGTTGTTGAAAAAGCAAAGGATGTAAGCAATTACGTTAATGAGTTTGTTGTATGAAGAATAATTAGAAAAAATTGAGACATCTACTGTAGATATAAGTGAATAAGTTTTTGTGGTACAAATCTCTGGAAGGTTTTCTTTAATTTGAAAGTTTATGTTAATAAAATCTTCAAAATTTGACTTTAACCACTTAGGACCATTTAACCATAATGAGTTATCTAAAAATTTCTTGACATCCATACCCCGGGTTGCGAGATCAGCAGGGTTGGATTTAGTTTCTACGTAATTCCATTTATTTACAGATACAATTTTTAAAATTTTATCAACACGATTAGAGACATATGTTTTAAGTTGTTTGATGGGATGTCTTAACCAACTAAGTACAATACTAGAATCTGAGAAAGCAAAAATATTGTTAGTTTCAATTTCAAGGTTATGAGCGACACGATCAATCAGTTGGGATAACAATAAAGCAGCTTGTAATTCTAGTCTAGGTATTGTTACAGCTTTAAGAGGAGCAATTTTAGTTTTAGCACAAATAAAATTAACAGAATGCTGTGAAAATTCATCGATACAATGCAAATATACGATAGCGCAGTAGGCTTTGGGAGAGGCATCAAAAAAACTAACTATCTGCCTAAATTTGATGTTATTTAAGTTAGTGTAACAACGAGGTATGCTAAAGTGTTTCAATAATAACAATTCACTTCGATATTCGGTAAATTTAGTTTGTAGATGATCGCTGACGGAGTCATCCCATTTCAAGCTTTCTCGCCACAAATCTTGTAAAATTATTTTTGCACGTACAGTTATGGGTGACAAAATACGAAGTACATCGAATATACGAGACACATCTGACAAAATAATACGTTTTGTCATGGTTTTAGGCAAAGGATTAATATTTAATGCAATACAAAATACATCTAGTTTAGGGTACCAAATTAGTCCTAAAATATTAACGAATTTATCATCTTCAATTGAATGGGATTCTATGTTTTCAATAATCGAGTTATTTATACAGTTCAAAAATTCAACCGAGTTACTTTGGTACTTACGCAACGGAAAACCAAATTTTAGTAATGTTGAGTGTAGAGTTCTTTGAAGTTCTGAAGCAGTTTCTACCGAGTTTGCACCAGTTATGAGGTCATCCAGGTAGAAGTTGTTTCGAATGGCAATGGCAGCATGAGGGTTTGATTTTTCCACGGATCGAGCAACAATTTCAAGACACTTTGTAGCTAGGTACGAAGCAGGTGTAGTTCCATAAGTTACGGTACCAAGTTCAAAAGTCGATATGGGTTTGGTTGAATCTTGTTGCCACAAAATACATTGAAATTTACAATCATCTGGGTGTACCACCACTTGCCGGTACAATTTCTCGATGTCAGCGCAGAATGCAATTTTATGTACACAAAATTTAACAATCGTGTCGAAGAGTTCGGGCTGCAATGTTGGACCAACCATTAAATGATCATTGAGCGAAGTCCCAGACTGATCATTCGACGAAGCATTAAATACTACTCGATATTTGGTAGTAGTACTAGTCAATTTTTGTACGATTTGGTGTGGAATGTAGTATTTTGGAATATGGATTTCAGCTGCGGTGAGTCGTCTCATATGGCCCAGTTGTTCATACTCAGTCATAAAACTGACGTATTCTCGACGAATATCAGGTGATGAAAAACATTCGGATTTTTTCAGGATACCAATGACTTTAGGGAACGAACCACATAGGCAATCGATGCTTGGCTTTATGGGGAGATGAATGACAAATTGACAGGTGTCATCACGAGTGTAGGTTTTTTCAAAATGGTTTTCGATCATTTGATGTTCAGTGATAACATCTTGGTCGGATGATTTGGCTACGTTAGTAGCCTCTTCAATTTCCCAAAACCTTTTGAGTTGAGCATCGACATCAATTTTAGTAAAACCACAATCTGATTTTGAGGTTAGAAGCGAAGATTTTTCATTGTCACGTCCTGAAACGACAAAACCAAACTTTGTTTCTCGAAGGGCCAAATTTTCAATGAAGTAGCGTTTTTCTTCTACTAGGAATCATAGTATTTGGCTCCAATCACAATGTCAACATTTGAGTGGGGGAGTTTGCATTCGGCAAGGGGAAGGTTAGCAAACTCGTTTTTCAATTTCAGCATCATAGTAGTGTTGACCTTGTGTGGAATTTTGGGAATAACTTCCGCACAAATTTCAAATTTGAATTTAGAGTGTCGAGAGCGAAGAGTAATTTTAGACATCAAATCCAATACTTGACTGGCACCATCAATTATACCTCCCAGGGAAGTGAGTTCATCCGATTTGAATGTTGGAATGTTGTTGGCCTGTACGAACAGTTGTGATACGAGGTTGGGTTGGGAGCAGTTATAAAGAAGCAGACGAGTGAGAACATTTTTTTGACCAATTGTAACAACAGCTACTGCAGTAGGAAGGAGGACAGGTTTTTTTGAACCAGTGACTGACATCGAAGTTTTAGGCACACCTGAGGTAGAGTTAGTCAAAGGTTTTTGCAAAGTTGGTTACAGCGTTGTAGTCAGGGATTCAGTTTTAGTTGGCTGCTGTGTTACGATAGAAGCAGACCTTTCACGATGTAGTAGTTGGCTGTGGTTGCCATTACATTTACCACAGTTTGAATGAGTGCACTCAGATACATCATGAAATGGGTTGAAACATTTGATGCACAGTTTGTTCTTTTTGACAATTTCAAAACGATCCATAACAGATTTTGCCAAAAACGCTTTAAACTGATTAAGATAGTGTGACTGAGAGCAAACAACACAGACGATTTTACTGATAACAAACAATTTTTTGTTAACTCCCAATTTAGGTTTTTCAGATGAGGATCTTCTTACTGTTGCTCCGAATGAGCTATCAGCTTGGTTTTCTTCAACTGAGAACGAACGAACTTGGAGAAATTTGTTTAGGTCGTCAAAGGTTGGAAAGGAATCACACGTAGGAATCAAATTTTCCCAGTCTCGAAGTGTTACTGGATCTAGGCACGAACTGACATCAAAGGTGATGTAACGAGAAAATGTCTCGTTAATCTTTTCACCTGCGATTTTTAACCCACGAATTAGTGAATGAGTTACATCCAGCAGCTTACAAATTTCGACTTCAGATTTAATTGGCTGTAGGTTTTTGAGGTCACAAAATAGCAACGAACGATAGCTCTTTTGTTTTCATAGCGAGATAAAAAATGGGACCAAGCTTCTGGGTATGACAAATCCTTCAGCTCAAAATCTCTGACGATGTAGGATGCAGAACCAACGAGTGACTGCTTAAGGTAGTATAACTTTTGGACATTGGTGAGCTCAGAGTTTGAATGTACCAGGTTATCGAACAGGTTTTTGAAGTTGTAGAAATTTTTCAATTCCCCATCAAACGTAGGTACATCGATTTTTTAAAGTTTTGGTTGACAAGAAGAGGGTGACAAAAACAAACGATTTAGATCAGATGCCTGAGGTATTAACGATTCACAAGACCTTTCACTACTCAAGAGATGGTGAAATGTTTTAATTTTACCTTTGATAGTGGCACAACACTTACGATGTTCATCGGTCTCTTGGAGTAAAGTTACGATCATCTTTTCTTGGTCAGCAACAGTTTCATCCAGGAGGTCGATCATGTTGTTGGTAACATCTTCAAATTTATCTTTGAGAGGAAGGTAGTCTGTCTCCAGTTCAGCCTCTAGTTCCGAAAGAGTTTCGATGTCCATTGGGGTTTTTTTGACCAATTTGATAAGTTGGTCACGAACACGAACAATATTTAAACGAATTACACGTCTCTGTTTCTTATAGGCTTCCATGTTTACGAGTTAGCGAATTTACGAATTTAGAATAACAATAAGAACAAGACTTGCGAAAGACGAAACATTAATTAAAAAAATAATAATAATAATTGCCTGGATAATAGCATCCGGCTCAAGGGACCAAAAATATTAGTGTGGAATAACTCATTAATTGAGTTATAAAAAAAAAGGAACAGAATTTGATTAAGAGTTTAGACTTAACAATATTTATTGTAGAAGAGTACACGTAAGACTGACGAAAAAAAATATGGCAATATATCGAGAGTACAGCTAATACTAACGGAGCAAGTAAAAACGTAGCAAAAATGAGAGATAAAGATAGATAAGTTAGGTGGCATATAGGTATTGACGATATATCAATAAAAAGAGAATAAAGGAGTGAAGCTACGTGAACAGATAATAATCACATTTTTTTTTTAAATACAATAGAAATTAGCGACAACGAATTCCAAGGGACTGTGAAATTTATTTGTTATAGTCAGAGTTTGTTGAAACCGGTAGCCGATTAAAACAAACAAATTGCTGTAACTATAGTTTGTGGTGGATATTTGGGCCTATAAAATAATGATGAGTGCAAATTGATCGCTACCAATCATCAACAATACATATGAGGACCTCATTTTTTGCATTCATTGGCCATTAAAATGCAACTGTATAGAATTGTGTACTGATAAAATCATATATGATAATTTTTTGAAGCATAAAAGTGACCGCTTGAAGAATATTGGGATTGGATGGAAAAATTTGTTTGTTATATGAAAGGCAGCCGATGTTTTCGCTTCCCCTGGCATTCAGATTTATTTGTTAATTTGTTGTAACCAACTTTCCTTAATGTAGAAGTAAAGAGTTCTGTTAGGACCAGACATTTTGTATATTATAGCCGGTTGTTTTTTGTAGCTGGTGTTGTTATAATGATTTTTAAATTAATTTAATTAAATGAATGAATAAATATAATTATTAATTTAGAAATCACAATCAACATGAATTTCACAAATGAAAATAAGATTAAAAATTGTTGGTACCTCGGAGATATTTCGATAATGAAAGTGGTGTCGTTTTCATTTCACATGCGTCCTCTATTATATTTAATACTCTGTGCGTATATACCATACCACAAGCATCAAACTTTCTATTTACCTCCCACAGATTTCCATCTCCTTGTGGTACACTTTATAAGAAAGCTGTCGACCTAGATTCCAAGACAGCATCTTCCCAATCTCCAGATTTTTTCCCCCGATTTCTGCCTTAGACTTTGTTTTACAAATCTAACCGATTAGTCCAATTCCTGGAAGATTCAAGAGTCAAATAATCTCTATTGATCCAACCAACATCTTTCCCTCTACATTCATGGTTCTCCACTCCAACCTTAGCTCTCAACTTTATCTGCATCATAAACCAGGGAGGTTCTGGTCACTGACACTTATTTTCTCACTTTCGTTAAGTTTATCTCATCCATCTCCTCAACATCCCTCCCACAGGGACGTTCCTTTGGAGAGAGTTATCAATCTCATATTTTCTGGATGTCACGTGCTTCTTCTATAAACCCACTAACTCAAGTAGCCCTATAAATGGAGCCGAAAGAAAAACCCGAAATTTTTGCATCAGATGATGGTCATTTAATGTTTACCTAAATATTGTGCAATGTGAGCAGTAAAAACTCAAAAAAAAAAAAAAAAGAAAGTAAGAAAGAACGAAAGAGAGAAAAAGTGAAGCAGTGAATTTTCTTTCGGAAACGTACATAAAAAGAACGAGGTAAAAATTACTTTTTAGTTGACCTTTGCGAGGCATTGATAAGAATCACTCACCTATAACTTGCATTCACCTCGCCATCTGATTTGATGGCTAGCTCTTCAAAGGATTTTGGCACTGTCACTTTTGTGGAGGGGGTTGTGGAAGCGGCTAAACTTTTTAGTTGCGTGTAATCAGAAATGGCTCTGGTCACCGGTTCTCGTAAGATCAGCAGCAGCCTTATGCTTGCGTTCATTGCTCGAATTCGTTCAGGTACCTACGAAAATAAGGAGAAAGCGATGAAAACAATATTCGTAGAAATCCATCTAGAAGATGTGTTTTTGTGAGCAATCGATCAAGAGTCGAGCTAAAATATTCTCTCTTCGCTTTTGGTATACCTTCGTCACAAGCTATTTATTAATTCATCTGTTTATCTATATTGGCGCACTGAATGCCGCCATTAAAACACTTACCTCGGGCGTGACGAAATAGCTGGGACTTTTTTCGATCGTCACCTGGTCGGAAAATGAAAACGGCATCTTTTGACGATACCACTCGAGGCCTAAATTATAATTTTCGTCTCGATCAAAAAAATGCACCTCTCCGGCTGCTTTCTGTACTTTTGGGTGCAAAAACAGCATTTCGAGCAAGGCGCGCGTCCCACATTTTCTAACGCCCACGATTAGTGCCTGAGTGGAGAAACATTCAAAGATATAACATTAAGGAGGCTTTGTGGAGTAGGTAGGCTTGTTTCAGCTAAATTACACAAATAGCTAACGAAACTATAGTTCTAAAATTCGCCTGTTTGCGTTTATTTGGAGTTTCTTTGCAAATGGGGACACGATTAGTGACAACTGATGAACAAAAACGAGACCTTGACCACGACCGTAGTAGTCTTAGTCTTGGTATTCTGCATTAGTAATCTTGGTCTTTGTCTTTGTCTTGGTCTTGATCTTGCCCAGTTTAGTCTTGGGCTTGGTATTCTGCATTAGTAATCTTGGTCTTTGTCTTTGTCTTGGTTTTGATCTTGGCCAGTTTAGTCTTGGGCTTGGTTTAGCGTCAATACGCAATGTAGGAGACGTATGCATGCGCAAAGACCTTGTACTGCGTGTGATACGCCTAATGTATAACAATGATACCGTAAGTCAAAATACCGCCTACGAGTATAATCCAGTAAACAAAGTTGGTCCCCTATATGAGGGAACTGGCTACAAAACTGATCGGCGAGTGCACAAGTAAACACCTTTGCCACCGATCAGAAGTCACCACACTCAGGATCTTGGTCTTGCGCTGTCAAGTTTTAGCCTTGGTTGTCTTTGCTGGGCACAATCCAGTCTTGGTCTTGGTTTTGTATCAATACCCTCAGTCTCGGTCTTGACCTTAGTAGCTGTTTTATTACCAAAATTTCTACTATTATTGATCATATAACTATTCATATCCTTCAAAAATTACAATAATTTTAACTCACCACAAGCATTAGTAAACGATCAAACAGGGAGAAAGAAGAAAACTGAATACTAAATATTACAAATTATGTAAATAGCAAAATTTTGAACGTTTTGGAAGTTTAGTGTTCAGTCTTGGCCTTTGGTCTCGTAGAAGATGCTACATCAAAAGCAAGACCAATTTTTCCTATTACTAGGTGTGGGGACATTACTCGTATGAGGTTTTAGGGGCTCGCACCCCTCGACGACAGTCGCCGCCCAAAGGCTGGCAATATTCGTCTCTATGACGTTAAACCAATACACACGAATGCGTTTGTATGTTCGTAACTGTACGTACGTACAGGTAAGATACATCGTACGAGTCGAGATCAATTACCTGATAACGATCTCGGTAATGTCACGACTCGGTACCAAATGCACTGCGTCGTTTCTTATCATCTCGACGGAGACAGGAAACGACGCAACGTATGACATAATTACGTATACATACGTACGTATGTGTGTCCGTGTGCGTGTGCGTGTGCCAAATTCGGTATATAAACTCTCAGAACCGGCTCAAAAATCGCCAGTGTTCGCCGAGGATTTGGCTCTCCCATACTTGTTTGTATGAAGTGGCAGAACACGCAATTACTGTTGAAGACCTTCTAGTGCGAATATCTCTCACGACAAGGTATTCCACACTAGGTATCTAGGTAAAATTTAATTTGTAACATTCATTTCGCCTACTTTCCTACAGATCTAGTTACGAGGGGAGGAATTTTGTAACAATTGTTCCACATAAATAGTATTCTCAGGGCGTCTATTACCACACAGCTTATATCGTGCAACGTTTAACTACTAAATCCCTTAAGAAATATTCAAACTTCAGTACGACAGTTTCACGCTTATTTATCACGTTCCCTGATACGAAACTTTAGACTGTAGGCTTAGTTATAAGTTATAAAGTCTTATGGCCAATCGATACTTAGCCCGTGCAAAAAAATAAAAATGACTCTACACCTCGCGACATTAGCTTGTTAATTGTGTGGCAAACCTCATTCCGATAGGACCTTGATGCACCTTGCGTTAACATAAATGAAAAGTCACATTTTACAAGTTTACATTTATTCGTTGCGAAGTAGAAGGAGAAAGAATACTTATGGGCAATTTTATTTCAACAAATTTAATCGTGTGTGGAATGTCTCGTACCCGAGAGCACAGATATTTTTTGACTCAATCTGAATACACCTCAACAAACAATTGAAAATGTGCAGTAAAAGTTGAAGGAGCTTAAAATATCCGATGGCTTGTACATAGGTCTATGTAAGTCTTTGTGCGATATCATAGTAAAATTGACTTTTAAAATAGAATGAAAAATAACGAAAAGTTTCACTAATGAAATGTGATATGGGCAGGCTTTTGAATAAGCGATAAAAATCCTCAACCTCCATATCCTGTGTTTCCTTTGGGAGGCTGGAACGGGTGACACTTTTAATTTTTTCAAGTTTCTTCCATAACTAGGTGACATACGATAAGAATACTGCAGTATAAAAATAATGGCCATAAATTTTAAGACACAAAAGTTCCAATTCATTCTTAACATAACTCTCGTGTGGACTGAGATACAGGGAGAAAAAAAAGGATATTTGTTTCAAAATCATAATAATCTGCATTATTTTTTAATTGGAAAGTTGAAAATCTGTGTAGCTAGACCAAAATTTGGTTAAAAAAATTATCATACTGATATTTTTCGTCATTATGTATGGGCTATACATCACATGCTAGAATATAAATGGTGTCTCAAATAATGGAAATAAACATATAAAAATAATGAAAAAAATTACATTACTTTTGCTTGATTTTTATAGTATACAAACTAATGTGGGAGGAGGGGGATATGCCCCCTCATCACCTGCTCCAGTTACAAATTCTATAGATGACCAAAATCATACACAGTCGAGTCGCGATAATTTGAACTTCGATAATACAAAAACTTCGATAATTCAAAGCGATTTTCATTTCCCTGCACATTCCCATAAGGTCCCTGTATAAAAAAAATTTCGTTAATTCAAACCTACAACCTCTATAATTTGAAGTATTCCAGAACAAAAAAGAACTCTATAATTCGAATTCTCTCATTCGTCAGTCTCTATAATACAAATTTTTAGTACATATTAGAATTTAAAAAAAAAAAAAACTTCGATAAATAAAATGTAGGAGATTATCAATCTCAATAATCTGAAGTGTGCGTGTACAAAAAGATAAATTTTGGAAACAAAGTATTGATGAATCCTGGTCAGTAGCTCTTATGTGCGTGTATAATTAGCGGTAAATATGAGTGTTAAATGAAAATACGAAAGTTTGTCAATAGAAAAAAAAATTGAAATCATAAAAAAAGTTGATTTAAATTCCTGAAAAATATAAAAGTCCTATCCAAAAATTTTGGAAAAGTTTTATGAAATTTTTACAATTCCGAAAAAGGTGAAAAGGTGGATGAACAAGTCCCATATACCGATACTAATTCTATATTTTTTTGCACAATTAGCAATTTGAATTTTTTTTTTTTTTTCATCTGAAACTATAACCTTTATAATTTGAATTCTGCTTTTTCGCAGCCTCTTTAATGCGAACTTCCATAATTCAAAAGGCTCGATAATTCGAAGAAATTGTTATATATAATTATGCGTATTACATTCAATGTCCAATCTGTGGTGAAATATTATGCAAAAAGCACTTTTGTATACATGTATATATATTTATGTACCTACCTATATACATATAGTAATACGCAGAGCACCCAATTTTGTTCTTGTATTTTCTTTCACCATTATCTCGCGATTAATTTGTTTTAGGTGAAATCTGATGTTGGAAATGAATCTGTCGTTACAAAATAGGGGAGTCATCGCTGAAAATTTTTTTCTGCCATCATTAGTTTTTGAAATAAATGTCAAATTAAAAAAACGGAAAATTTCTCATTAATTTGCCGTTTTTTTATGACTGATTTGTGAAAAACTAATGGCGATAAGGAAGCAAATTTTGTCAGAAAACTCGAGAAAATTTTCTCCTCTTTTCAACAGTACAAACCTCAGCTTTGTAGCTTAAATAGTAGCTGAGAAATCATGAAGTGAGAGAAGAGTAGTTTTTTCCAAAATTAAAATGTTCCGAGAATTGCAACAAACGCGGATAGATATACAGAAATTGGGACTGAATTTTACCATGCAGATTAATATTCCATTATTTGGGACACCATGTATATACATGTCTGAAGTGTGATGTATAGCCCACACAATTAGGAAAAATATCTGTAGGTGCGATAATTTTTTTTCATCATCTTTACGTCTACAGTTATAAATTTTCAGCTTTCCGATTAGAAAATAATGCAGATTATTATGATTTTGAAAAAAATACCTTTTTTTACCCTACAAAACCTCGGCCCCTATGAGAGTTGCGATAAAAATGAATTATAGAATTTTTGTGTCTTAAATTTTATGGACATTTTTTGTATACGGGAATATTTTGATTATTATTGCATGTCGCTTATAGTTATCGAAGAAAACTGAAAAAAAATAAACGTGGTTACATGTTCAAGCCCCACCCTCCAAGAAGCGGCACAGGCCATAAAGGTTGGCCATTTTTATCACTTACAGGTATTCAGAAACCCGTTCCAATTATGCGTAAAACTTTTTGTTTCTTTCAATTCCAATTTAAGCTCATTTTCATGCTAATTATACTGGGCCATGCGAGTGCTTCATTTATGGTAACCTTGTCGTTTTCTATGGCGCATAATTTGGATTATCACGAAGCACCGTACCTGAGGTAGACGTCGTTTTGTTTTTGAAAAATGCAGTTTCTTCTTCGACTCGACGACGTCATTTCGAATTTCATTCGCCGAAGCACTGAATGTTGCGATCTCGTCGACGAACACGAAATCCTGCTCGTTCAGTACGGACGGATACGGCTGCACTTGCAACTGATAAATGGTGGTACCGTAAAGGGTTATGTGAAAACCGATGAACAGCGTCAAAAACGTCACCGACAGCAGCGCCACGATCACCTGATTCGGTCGAAATCTAGCCGGCCGGTAATAACCGTCTTCCACATCCCCCAACAAGCAATTTCTCATTCCTCATAACAAATGTGCCTGAAACCATAAAAAAGGTAGGAAGACGGCAGTTCAGTCGCAAGCAACATACTTAGGAACCCGTAAACTGGAACATAATTTTTCTAATTTAATGTTTGGCATTTACCTCGGTAACAATTCGCAGGTGTCTCTTATTCGGAAGAGATTAAAGTACATTTCTTTTTCTGATTTCGCAATGCCGTAGGTTCCTTCAAATCGATTCTTTGGAATAGGCTATAGTCTGGCTGATGAGAAATGCGCACATTGTTTGGAGACGTAGAGCACTACAGTCTTAACCATGTGCATCAGTGGGTTAAAGATTGGTAACATCTCGCTATCACGTAGATGAACTCCATTCGACAGCGTATCCCATTTGCAGTCGAAATGTTATCTTTCTAAACTTTTTGCAACTATAGCACTACATACAATTTAGACTTTTTTTTAATCGCAACGCTATTTCACTACCATCGATTAAATCTCGCAAGTTTTGTATGGGTATATGCCAGTGTTTGGTTCGGATTTTCAAAAGTATCGGTTAGTTGGGGTCCACAGGGCCGGATTTACCAATAGTCCCACTAGGCTCGGGCCTAGGGCGCAAAATTTTCCAGAATGTACCCACAAAAAAAAAAAAAAAAACTTGCAGCAAGCTTTGCAAGAAAAAGCAGGGTTGTAAGAAATATAAAATCACACTAAATGTTGGGAAAAAATTGACCATTAGAAACCAAAATTGGTAGGTATATCTTGTTTTGTACGAGAATACTATGATGCGTTAATAAACTTGATTAAATTCAAGCGAGACAAATTTGATGAATTTGAAGATGCCGCCAAATCAATTTTTTTATAGGATGAAGAAACCCTAGTTCATGAAACTAGCTGTCGAAGGCGTAAATTTAGAAAACTTAGAATTGACGAAACTGCCAGAGATGAAGTGCAGATGTCAGATAGGGATCATTTTCGAATTAATACCTATTTGACTATTATCGATTTGCTGTTGACCTCATTAGAAGAAAGGCGCAATGCATACAATGAATTTGTCAAAAAATTCAATTTTTTGAATACTTTAGTAGTGAAGGGAAAAATGACAGATGAAAAAATCGATGAACAAGCTCTTCATTCACAAGAGTGTTACCCAGAAGACTTTTTTGACTTGAAAAATGATATATTCGATTTTGTTATCCATATTTCCTCCGATGAAAAGAAAAAAGAAATTCTTGGATTTGTGAAAATCCCAAATATTTTTGAATTCTACGAATGGTTCCTCGGTAAGAAACTAGATCGCGTATTCCATGATATAGATACAGTGTTTAAATTATGCTTGTGTACACCAGATTCTTTTCATGCCTGAATCGAATCAAAAATTACCTCCAATCGACCCAGGACCAAGAGCATTTGAACAGCTTGGACATTTTGAATATTGAAGGTGAAGTAGCCAATTCCATTTCCTATGATGCCATCATTGAATGATTTGCTAATGAAAAAGTCGGAAAAATAATGTTATAAATATAATAATTTTGTTCAAATACCTTATACTGAATGTCCGAATCTAATTTTGATCTTTGTGCTTCTTCGTAACATTTTTATTCTAGGTGGCAACATTGCCCACTTGCCTCTCTGTTCGTCCAATGTCTTATCATTAAATTTGTATCTCTACCTACATAGAATTTTGTGATTCTATTCGTAGCTATTCTTATTATATAAATTTGTAAATTGCCTTCTCGTTTTAATCAAATAATCATTTAAATGCTTTTCAAAATAATAATTGGTTCGGCTGTCTACCTAGACCACTACATTTTCAAAGTTTATTTATTTCCGAAGTAAATTTCAAAAATGAATTCTCAATTTTTCTTATGGTTGGGGGGGTGTATGATACTGACCGGGAGGGGGCGCAAAAAACTACCGGGTCTACAGGCGTCAAATACTTAAATCCGGCCCTGGGGGTCCATTATAAATTGTCTAACATAGAGCAGAGCAGAGCTCTTCTATACATTTCTTTTCATGACAATTCTCATCTTCCTTGAAATACACAAAAAAATGCATGAAACATTACGTTTATTTGATAAAGACAAATTTGGAACAGAAAATCTAAAGAGCCGGATGTGTGGAACGATGCAAAAGTAAGATGCATGAAATAAGACTATTTACTAGTAACACAGAACTTGTTTGCATATTATGCATTATGTGTAGATAGAAAATTCGCATCGAATGGCGAATTAAATGTGTCGATACGACTACAAAAATTAACGAGTAGCTTGAAAGCTCCATCGAGCGTGAATTTTAACAGAGGATGCTTTTTCATCAACAAAAACTGAGTGGAGTCATTATAAAAATTTTTTCTAAATCTCGCTCAAAACACTCTTCTAAAGATTATCTGCACCAGAATTACAGAGGTCCCATTGGTTTCACTTCATTAACAAATGGTACCAATCTACGAGCGAAAAACAAAAGAGAGGGAGCAAGCCAATATAATTAGTTTTTAGTTAATAAAATAATGCAGAAAAAGTTATCCTACTTCCTGAAATGTTAGCCCTTCTAACAGATAACAATAAATTGTTTGTCAAATTAATCACTGAAGGTAACAGACAAAATTTAGTGAATTTACTGTTTTCTAATGACGAGGCTGTGTTACTCCGATGAAGTGGTGCCAAAAACAAGTGCGATGTTATTGTCATGACAAGAAGTTGAGAAGATCACTTTCATTGATGTGCCTCGCATGGGGTGCTGTTATGGTTGCTCTTTGAAACTTGTCCATACTTCTTCAAGCTCTTTCGAATCTCATAAAAGCTATGGACATGCTCATTCATAATCTCCAATCCTGCAGCGTTTGTTTCACGTTGGGTGTCTCCACACTTCTAAATCACAACCTGTACCTACGCGTATAGTGGTGGTTATATTAAGTATCAGCGTGGCCTTATCACTGTGTCCCGTTTTATTGTGTCCATGTTCTGCGTATCTTTTAATTTCCCTCACCCACTGCACATTTGCATTGCACTTTACCTTTCGCAGCATATTCACACGCACCAATACAGAGCGTTTTATTATGGTGCGTGTTACTCGGCGTCCGCCTCACCCTGTATATTAGGTACCTATATAAAAAAAAAAATTAGGTCAAAATGAGCAAATGGTACGAATCGTTTTCGTTTCTCAAGAAACGGATAATTTGCATCATCTCCACCTCTATAACCCTTTGGTGAGTTCAATTTTAATACCCCGTCTGCAAGCAAACCGAGCGGAAAGAAAGACCTCATCTGTGGTACGAGTTTCTGCAGTTTAGTACGCGGACGAATAATGAGATTCAAAATCATTCAAATGAGTACACAGTCATCTTTAGCTATAAACCTTCATCGTGACCGAGAGAGAAGAGCTTTGCCGGCAAATGTCGTGAAAAAAAATTCTACACCAATTTGTAAGCTCCTTCGTACCTCCATCTCCTCTGAAATATGAAAATTTCTAATTTTCGTTTTTCACCGGAAATAAAATCCGAAAATCAAACGAACTCCGACCAAAACCGACACCAGCTGCGTTCCGTTTGTTTCGACAGCAATCACCCATCGCATGTTCGTTAACTCTTTTTTTTTTGTTTTTTTGTTTTTTTGTTTTTTTTTCTTCAGCTTACTTACGCATTAAAAGGTAAGTCAGCCAAAAAATGTTGCACCAAAAATTTGTTCTTGTCACCATATCACGAACCGTTATGTTTGACTTTGCTTGAAAATAAAGTTATACCTCTCACCCCTGCGCGGTCCCGTGTGCACCCTTTTCGCCATCAGTCTGAAAGCGAAGCCAAAACGTATTATTTATTAAACAATAATATTGTTGAATCCTCTCGATTCGGCATTAATTTTTCATCGAACATGCTACGGCGGGTACACACACGCGAGGTCATATTACAGAGCTCTCCCTCCCCTTTCGTCCCACCATTTTGAAATCGCTATTGTTCGGTAAATCAACGTAAAATAGACCAAACGGCGACACTGTTCTTTTTTTTCTTTTTTTTTACATCCCTTTATATTTACATATTATGGGTTTTCGTATTCAACTTTCAATGAAAATCGGACGAACAATGGGTGAGGGGGAACTTTAGATGCTGTTTAGTTTTACAGTGTAAACTTAGAAAAGTAGGTTTGACAGTTGGCGGCGAATACGCAGAAATATTAACAGCGTTCGAGGGAATTCGCAAAATTAGCACGTTTTGCAAGCGTAATAGGCAGGTAATTGAAAATACACGTCATATTTGTTGACAAAACGAACAAATTTGTCAGTTTTTAATGATGTCTGAAGGAACCTATCATCGTTAAAAATATTTTATCAATTGTGGTATGCGTGTGAGAGTGGCACAATCCAACGCCAAATGTAACCAGCATTTTTTTCAACTAATATAGTAGTTACTCGCTTGAAAAATTGTTATCAGCCTATATTCGATGTATTTATGACGAAATGCACCAAATTTGACCAGTCAGCTCCCAGTATCCGCGTGGTACATTGTTTGCACCGTTCTTTTGAGTTGGGTACCAAATTTATTTGATTTTGATAAAATCTACATACCCACTTAAAAATATTCAACTTTGTTCCGAATTACTTCACTAGGAACCCAAGTACCCAAGAAATCAGCGATGTACTCCTTATTCAAACAAAATGTGTATTATAAGATGTAGGGACTCATCTCGTATGAAGTTAAGGGGCTCGGACACCCGATAACAGTTGCCGCCGCAAGGCTGCCAAATATTCATCTTAATGACGTTAAACCATAAGCACAAATTACGTTCAATTGTAATTACTTGCACATACATGCAAGTAATGTACAAGTATGTACGAGTACCAAATCATAACCAGTCTCAACATTATGATGATGTCACAATTCCATACACAAACTGGCCCATCATTTCTTATCACTACAAGAAATGATGCACCTGGCTGTTCACACAAACATACGTAATTGCTACGTATGTGTGTTGGTGTGCGTGTAAATAAGCTCATATATAAACCGTCCGAACCAGCTTTAAAATTGCCAGTGTTTGCCCAGGTTTTGGTTTACCTGTATGTTTACATATGAAATGGTTGAACACGCAAAATCTGTAGATTACCTTCTGGTGAAAATATATTTTCACAACAAGGTATTCAACATAGGATATACCTACTTACTTAAAAAATACATTACATTATGACAGAATAGGGCTTAATGTTCAAGTAACTTATGTACAGTCGGAAGTGAGTGTAAAATAAAAGATAAAAGGAAAATGAGGAACAACTTTCAAGTTAAAACAAAAACATAAGAAACTGGCTACAGACGGGTAGCCTAAATATATAATAATAAGTATAAATGGAAATGTACACACAAAATATTTTCAAGAAGAAAAAGAGGAATAAACATTTTAGAAAAACAGTACGTCTAAAAAGTTTGCCAACAGCTGCCTTTAAAAGGCTATGTAGCGAATACACTCATCGGCGTATTCGTAGCCGATGTATCGATACATTTACATTTTTGCCATACATGACATTTTTTTAAAAATGAATTCCGATAAACGAATAACAGTCATTTGGCCGTTTCCTACACTCACAAAGGTAAGTTCTGTCATAACGTGTAGGCCTACCTTTGTTTGAATATTAACGTTCGTTATCCTAAACAAATTTAACCCGTTTTCTCGGTTCGTACAAAATTCCAAATACAATTTGTAAAAGACTGACTTTTGCAAAAGACAGTCAAATCACTTTGTCTTCTGTTGTTTCGTGAAGACGTAACGGTGAATTTCTGATGCTAAGTTAAATCACAAAAATATATATAAATTATGCTAAATCTGCGAACGTCAAACTGCCTACTATTGTCTTTTCTTTCTTTCTCTTGAATTTTATTTTCTCTCTTCTTTGAATTAACAGAAACCAACTGAAATCTTCTTTCCACCTTTGAATGGGTAAATTATCTACAGACTCAAGTCTGATGTAGGTACATAATATTTGGCTTTTCTCGCTTGTGCATTGTAACGTATGTGGTCAACAAGTTTCTCCGGATTTTACAACTTTGTCTCACCTTGTAACCATTTCATGTTAAAGTGTTCATTAGTGATTGTAGTAACAATCATCGATTTTAAGTAAAAATATTTATTATTCGCTGAAAATATGCAAATCGAGAACACTTATTTAAGTGCTGTACTCAGCTGATAATTTATCGAGCTCTTAAGAAAGTGTACACTCCTTGAAAAGTACACTTGTATATTCATATTTACACAAATATTGTTTCGACAAGCTACATAATAAATTGAAATTTTCACACAAATGGATTTTTCTTACGGCTTCCTTCAATTGCGGTGACTGGGGAACCAGGCCCGTAGCCGGGTCATTATTTCAGGAGGGGCAAACAGATTTCTTGGGGGGTCAAACCCAAACGCAGATATTTACCTGAAAAATACTTTGATCGTTTTGCTCGCAAAATACGCTATTTTCTCTTACATATATATATATATATGTAAAAGACAAAATCGTCTTTTCTCAAATCGCACCAAATCTCACTCATACTTGCGAGATTTTTACCATTTTTCATGTTTATTTATGTTTGACCTAGTCTAAGATGTTGCGATGTAATAATTTACTGCATGCGAACTATTTATCTACAATTACATCATTTCGTTCACTAACTTCATTCTTTCTCTTATCAGATGACAACATTTTTGACTAATCTTGACTTGAACATTTTTCTTTATTATCGTCATCGACTTCGCAACTCGCTTCCGATAATTTTTCATTGATAGTTTCATTCATTCATTCGTGCGGTCATTCAACGTTGACCTAAATATACAGATTTAATCTTCGTTCGTTTTGTGCATAAAAACTTGAATTTTCTAATTTCACTCCCGTTGTTTAATTACGTGTGAATAAGTATTTTGAATTTTTACAATCTCACACTTTCTTTCATTCGAAGTGCAAATTAGATTCAAACCACAAACGAACTTACATATATATTTTTTTAATTAAGGGAGAAATGCAATAAGTAGGAGAGAAATGCCTCGATTTCCCCCCCTGGTTACAGCGCTGTGGAGACCTAAAAGAAAGACAAGTTTACGTGAAAACGAATTTTTCTAAATACACTTTTTGTAAGTGTAAAACGTTGTTGTGTGAGACCCAGCGCACTCGCAAAGAAACTCGGAACCGAAACCAATAGCAGCACTAAAAGACTGCAGTGGTTTGAACCCAAACTACGGTGTATTTCATCTACATCGGGTTACAATAACTTCAATAAAAGCGTGTACAGGAAGGAGAACTCAGGCACCTAATTATCTGCCTCTTTGAATCTGGTCATTTCAGATTTTACGCCTATCTGGCAAACTTCTCGAAAGGATCCCCTCACTCATGGAATCCGCCTCCTCCGCCCTTCTCCTCCGCAACAGCGCATCGTGTGCTGGCTATTCAAGATGCCATTGTGTAACGATTTTTCGATCGTCGAATGTTTGTGATTGTTTCGCGACAATTTTCAAGATATTACGAGGCCTAAAATGTATTTCAAATACGTACGAAAAAACTGCGAATCATCGACTAAAACTTACACGGAATGAAGGAGTACTTTCATATACTCCTTTAGCCCTCTTATTCGTTATTTTTTGAATCCTCTCTCATTACCAGCCCCAACTATAGTACAACGAAGGCTGACGAATACCGGGCATAACTACATAGCCTACCGGTTAGGCGTCCGCAATCATGTCTCTTTTCTTCAGATCGCCAAAGGTTGGAATTCTCAATGAAGTATAGCGGCGAAATATCGAAATATTTCAGCGTGACGCCGGCATTCGGTGGATCCGAATCACGAAAATGATTCCAGCCTCCATTCTGCGCGATTTTTAACTACCCGTCAAACAGATATGCGTTCACTTCGATACGGTCTACGTACGTCCGATACGAATAGGACACGGCAAACGGATCGTCGAAGCAGACCAACAATAGGTACCTGCGTGCAAAAGGCCTAACATTTAACGTGGTTGGGTATCGCATTTGTATGCATTTCACGCATTCCTCTGGGTAAACGAGAAGAACGCAGAACACCTCAACGGATTTCGTAATACAGTAGGTCGGTACCTAGGTAGCCTATAGGTATACAGTGCCTAGTGGCTACAGCGTGTGTGATTTGGAATCTTCCGGTTGGCGAAGTTAAAAATGAACTTCGCAAATGGTGAAACGTTTTTTCGGAACTGTCCTCTCTCTCGTGGTCGCAAAACAAAGTGGTGCATGAAAAAATTGCGAATAAGTGCACGATTCCGTTTCACCATCGTTTCAGACATAAACGTCTTATTTTCATTTCCGCTTCCTTCTCGCCTCGCCGCTCGCATAGTGTCCGCCCACAATTTGTTTTCACTTCGTCGAATTGCACAATACCTATTTTTTATTTTTCTTATGTGTGTCCATCCCATTTGGAATTTCCGGACTCGACAGGAAATGCAAATTGTAGATAGCTGTCAACAAACGGGTTCGTAAACCGGAGACGATACCTATATAAAATACCTCCTTTATCAGCCTAATAATTTATAACTGTATCCCCCAACTTTTGTCTAGTTTTTGGTTTGTTTATGCACACTTGCACGTTGCTTTGAGTGGAGCTTGGTGACCCGATCAAAAAGACGGGTATGAAAAGGTATTTATTAATTCAAAAACCGATTTTATGTCTGGAATATAAATGGAGTACGGTCTACTGAATAGGTATGCAATAAAAATTGTTCCACTGTGCTCCTACCCAGAAGGGGAGGCCTTTGTCATAGGACTAAATGACCAATTTCGTTTTCCTTAATTGTCTTGAAAAACAAGACAATATATACGATGAAAATACCTTCTAGAAATAATGGGTATAGAATTTTAAAATACATTTTTCTAAATTTAATGCCAATTTTTAATAACATGTGGGGACATTACTCGTATGAGGTTTTAGGGGCTCGCACCCCTTGACAATAGTCGCTGCCCAAAGGCTGGCAATTAATCGGCTCTATGATGTTGAACCATATACACACTTGTGTGTTCATATCTGTACGTACGTACAGGTAAGATACATTGCACAGGCCGTGATCAATTAGATACCTGATAACGATCTCGGTGATGTCACATCACCTCAACGGAGGCAAGAAATGACTTAACAGATGACATAATCACATACATATAGGTACGTATGTGTGTCTGTGTGCGTGTGCCAAATTTGGTATATAAACTCTCGAAACTGGCTACAAAATTGCCAGTGTTTGCCGAGGGTTTAGCTCTCCCATACTTTACAGTATGAAGTGGCAGAGCACGCAAACTCTGTAGAAGACCTTCTTGTGTGAATATCTCTCACAACAAGGTATTCCACATAATACATCAGTCAATTTTTCCAAAACTCTTTTTTCAGACTTCCATCAGGTAGATAATGTTAAATGATTATTTGGTTCTTTCCCTTTTCCTGAAATTTTGAAAAAGTCACTCGAATCTTAGTTAACGGATATATATGAAGGTACGTAATAGATACCTATGTAAAAAAACCATGGTGGTGTAATTTGAAGAGAAAGTATTTTGCTTCCTCAGTGTGAGTTGGACAAAAAAAAGTATTGCGTGGCCAAGTGGTTCGCAAATTCTATGAAAAAAATTTCCTCCTTTCAGTTCAAGAAAAACAAAAATAAATAGGAGAAAGAAGCCTGTCCCAAACATTTTAACCCATCCTAAAAGCTACTAAGTAAATGTTTAGACTATCGTTCGCAAGTTTTTGGTAATCCATAAAAAGTTATGCGGAGGAAGAGAAACAACAATCAGGATGACAAACAGAAACTAAATTATGGCTGACTTGTTTTTTTTTAGTCTTCGTCTACTTCTTCTTCTTCTTCTTTATAAATATTTGATTTAAATTTGTCCCAAATATTTTATAACGTTGTTGTATTTTGTTTTCTTTGTCTTTTTTTCCTTTTGCATTAAGTAGGTACCTATTTTTTTAGTATATTTTGTCCTTCATCACTTTTACTTCAAAATTTCTATTCATTTATTTATTTTTTTCAATCATTCGTTTGTCTCCTTCATTTTTTTCTTGTACGAATCTTTTGATAAATAAATATTTTATCCAAATATATATATATAAAATATATAGTTAGGGAGTGTAGTTTTTTTTTGCTAGAATATTAATTTTCTGTATAAGGTGATTACTCTACCAAGCTATGACTTTTACGTACGCACTATCATTTTAAACTTGTAATATTTAATAATACGGTCACTTATCAAATTACTCACTCACCTATAGATTTAGTCAAAATTTCATATTTCTTGTAGGTCTTTGGTACACGTCCTATCACACATTTAAAAATTATTATTCACACTTCTTATAAATTTTCATGTCATTCATGTATTTTCATCGATCTTACCTGTAAAATTTATGATACCATTTAGTCTTTCTCTTCGCACTGTTCACATTATTATGTCATTTCTGTACTTCATAATTTTTTTAAATGTTAATATTTTCATCAAGCCATCCATTTCTGGTCACTCTTTCGGTGGGTAGTTTGTTTAAATCATCTTATTCACTAGAACTCTGAAGAACATTTCTCATGAGTTATTCTTTTTCTTTTTTAAAACAAGACGCACCCTTAATTTTACAAAATATGAATCCTTTTAAAAGAAACAATCAGTACCTATCAAATTCAGATTATTATTAAGGCAGTCACATTCGTGAATTGAAAGTTGATTACTGCAAAAATGGGTTCCCTCATTGACAGAAAATTCAAATGTGATGGTGTACAACGCCGGTAAGGGATTTCTATGAGGAAATTTAGAATAATAAGAAATGACGTCTTCGCAGAATTTAAAAATGATAATTTGAATGATTTTCACATGATAAGTCTTTAGGGTGGGGCTCTATCCAAAATTTCTCTCATTCCATTTTCGTTATGTTATAATCCGATTTTTATCATTCGATTTTTGCTACGGAGGAAGTGATGATGGCATAACTGTCAACTTATATTTATCAAATACTTGAGGAGCAGGATGAGGGGTTTGAGGAGCGTCCTGGTGAAGGGCAAGGGGTGTCTGACGAGCTTTTTTTGACATGTATACGTCTTATGGCCAGAGGTTTATATCATCCAATTTTCGTTACGAAGGAGATTATGAATTCGTAATTGTGGACTTCGAAATTTTAGATACAGGTTGAGGAGTTGTAGAATTGTACTTGTGGTGGGCAGGGGGCCAGAGAAGAGCTGACGGATGCCCTAACAAAGAGCAGGGACAAGAGTCACCCCAAGGTGCTGATGACGTCATAATTATGGACTTGAAAATTTTAGGAGCAGGGTGAGGGGTTTAAGACGTATCAATGAGCGTGTGTTTCTCTCACGAAAGGAAATTTTTGGGAGTAGGGAATGATCGATTTCTTGAAGGACCCTTTCCCAGTGATCTACATTTGATTACCCTGAGGTAGTGTCACCGATTTACACAGCGATAGTCATGTTTCGCACGAGTTGGATGGAAAGAGGAGAAAAAGGGAGAACGGTTTGTAACGATGAGTTCAGATTGCGAAGAAACCGAATGAAATTATAAGACTGAACAAATTTTGTAAACGGTCAAAATACATACCAACGTTTACCTCGAAAAGGGCAAAATTTTATTACGAGTTTGTTTGTCCAATTTATGCGATAAATATATGCCACAGCACAGACCTCAGCCAACTCACGTGTATCGTGGTGCCGCACCAAAAGTTTGTAAAACGATGAAACCTCCCCACTTCTGCCACCCCTCACCACCACTTAGTCATCTAGCCTCTTCTTGCTCCGGATATATTATGCGGCTTATTGAAAAAGGAACAAAATTTGCATTATTTTGCGAACACAGGATGGCGACAGGCTCCGTAAAATTTATTCGAATTCGAGTTACATGGAAATTGTTCGAGTGAAACACTACCATCAGACGCTATTATTTGCGATACGAATAACCTTACCCTTATTTTTATGGTTAATGAGTACAAATTGAGTTGGAAGACCCGATACAAGGTACGAATTTGCGTGTCTATGGCTTCAAATTTTGCGGCTTGTCTTCAATTCGCTGAACCGTCTCATAGGCTGTATCAGCCATTAAAATTCTACGATCTTGATAACTTTGTACCTATTTTCTGACTTTATTTATGCAGCTTAATAATTTGGAAATGGCCTATCCACTCGGTCTTAGGCTTCTTTTTATTTTTATCGAGTCTCACACTAGTTTAGGCATTTTTAACTTTTTATTCAACAAAATTTACATCGAAATTTTCTCTTTGTGAATGGTTGTGGGATGAATCCTCAAAATAACATGCTAATAATTTAGTTTAGAACTATCTTAGGGCTAAAAACTGTATTTATCAATAATGCATGAAATAAATTAATTTTAACAGCTGGTAAAAAAAAAAAAAAATTTGAGAACTTAGATATTATTTTCTGCTGGCTACAACGTAGGTATACTGATAGCTCAATATTTCTGTCGCAATGTTGGGGAACTTTGCGTCCTTTTTTTGAGAGGACATAAAAAATGGAAGAATTAATTTCTACTTTAACTTATAAGTAAGAACCTACCCGAATAAACACAATCATTTTAGGTCGGTTCATTGGAAGTTTTCAAAGAAATAAACATCAGTCCGCTGAGTATAGGTTAATAAATAAAAATGATTCTTGAAAAATACTATGTTCAAAAATCCTTTTGCTTTAGACATGGTTCCACCGAAAAAAAAAAAACAAAAAAAATAAATAAATAAAATAAAATAAAATAAAGCTTACACATTGATGAACACAAAAAACCAACACTCAAATACCCATTGACCTAAATAAAATTTTTACAACAATAAGCTGCCCTTTTGTTTGTATGTGCAGCTACGTAAGTGAGTGTCTGTGTGTGAAGAAACAAATTGTTTAAAAAAAAAGTATATACATATATATACACATCGCTCCTATTTATTATTATATTATATCAGAAGACATGTAGGAGGCAAGCAAAAATATTATTCAGCGTAGTGGTTTTTTCTTTTTTTTCTTTTTTTTCTCCTCGTTTTGAAGATGAGTGAAAAATGAAAAGTTTTGTTATTGTATCTGGCAAAAGTTTTTCCCTTTTTTATTCTTTTTATTTTTTCTTCTTCCCAACTATCTTCTATAGATGAGTCCTTAGATTGGTGTTTCATTATATCGAAACCGTCGTCGTGCACACTTCGTCATGAAGTAGTACTCGATGTTTCAGAAGGTGATGAAAAATTTATTTTTGAATTTCTGTTTACCTTCAATGTGTGAACCGAGCAAAACAAAATGAAACGATTTCTTTCGTTGCTAAAATTCCGTAGGAACAGCATTTTCTCAAAATCTGTGTCGGTAATTGTTAGCCAAGAAGAGGAGGATGGTGATGTCCGGAGATACGGTGGAACAGTTGAAATTCTTTTCGCTGAAATTCATATACGAATATCTATATAGGCCTACATCGAAACATCCGGAAATCCACAGTCTTCACATATGTTACCATTGTGTATTTTAGTTAGGGAACGGCTCTCGAATCCTAAGTTTGTTCTACTACCTACCAAAAAGAATTTCCTGAACGATGAGAAACAATCACAATCAACTAGATAATAAATGTAATTCTACTTCCCATTCGACGTAAGATGGGGATGTTTAAATCAATGATTTCGTTTATATTTCATCCAATAGTCATGGAATTTAGTGAACTTATTCATGCTATTGTTTTTGGTGTAGATTAGCTTGATTGTGGGTCCAGTATAACATATTATGTTGAATTTTTAGAGTTAAAATGCTTTTAAATTTCGTAATTTTTGAGCAATAATAACAACAAATCTTGGTACAGATATTGAATACATTAGGTGTATTTTATCAGTCTGCAAAATTTAATTTCAATCGGCTTAAAGGTTCATGCGTAGAAGTGATTTGAAAAAATCTTTAACAATTCTAAAAAGAGTAGACAATTCCAAATGAAGAAAAAGCTGTTTGGAAATCATACTTGCTGTTATTTTATTTGCTAAGCAATCATTTAATAACTTGCGCACGTATTTTATAATTTATTCGTTAAGAATTTTCTTGATATCTACTACATCAAACAACATTTTTAACCAGCATTCTGACAAATACTTTCGATATTTTAATTTTTTTATTGTATTCTTTATTTATTTATTTAGATTTAGATTTTTTTGATTAACAAAACTTATATTTTCTAGCGTGGCTTGTTGCATTACTGTTTTTAATAACATACGTCTAGTGATAAGTTAATTAAGACAGGTCTACGTAATATCAATTCGCGAAGAAAAATCTGTCAGCAGTTCTTACTTTCAGTGAATATTTTGTCAGGGTAGAACTTGAAAATATCTTCAGTTTTTAAAAATTTCAGAACTTTCAACATTCCGATTGTGTTGTTTCAGCATAATTTCTCAAACTAGGCACCGATTTTGATAAACTTTTTTTTTAAATAATAGAGGATGATCCCTTGGTAGTCCCATTATATTTTTTTTTAGAATTGATGAGTAGTTTTGGAGTTACCTTCAAATACAAAAACTTAGTTTTAAAGTAATATTACTGCTAACAAGAAAGGTCATTGAAAAAAATTTTTTTTCAAAAAGTAGAACCAACTTAATA
Organism: Ericerus pela; assembly: GCA_011428145.1. Lineage (NCBI taxonomy): Eukaryota > Metazoa > Arthropoda > Insecta > Hemiptera > Coccidae > Ericerus > Ericerus pela. Next base: position 844,032 of record WOFM01000165.1, read on the forward strand.
AAAACAAAATAAAAAAATGCACTAAAAAGTGAAAAATAATTCTTTTGAAATTTCTGAAGCCAGATTTAAGTCTAGGATTTGGAATTACTAAAAAGTTTTCTTAAAAAATTTGTACCTATCCTAAAGCCTACACGTGGTAAAGGAAAAGAGCACCGACTTTAATAATTCCAGTCTTTAGACTTAGATCTTGCTGGAGAAATTTTAAAAGAATTATTTTTCACTTTATAGTGTTTTTTTTTTCTTTTTTGTAAGCTGGTTGTGGAGAAAGGTTAGTCGAACCCCACTTCTGAAGGCTTTCTTGTTTTAAGTACGTAGGGAGCCAACCTATCTAAACACGTGGCAGCCTACACTGCCGCAGAATAAATTTTTTAGTTCATTTATGGTAAAATATTTTAATTCTTAATTTTTTCATAAACAAATTTTCAAAAATTTCTCGAAAAGTAAGTTTTTGAAAATGGAGTAAAATTTTACAAATTTTTCAAATACATTAAAGAATTCTAAAATAATTTGAAGCCCAAAATATTTCACACAATTCCATCGTTGTGGCAATCAAAAGAGTTTGGGTCAGCAACTACAGTCCAATACTAATTCCAGAAATCCACCATCTGTTGGTTTATTTGAGTGTACAAGCAACCTGTTTGTTTCTGGAGAAGAGAATTCATCTGACACATCTTGAGTCCTGTTGAGATGCTTCTTCGCAGATTTGAGCATCGACGGTAGTGGTAACAATAAACTCAAATATTTTGGTACTTAAAAATTCTAACTTTACTTTCTTGTTTTAGAGGTAAGCGTTGTTTAATTGATACTTCGTAGGTATGAGAATGAGGTACCTAATATAAATATTGTAATAAAAATTGATTTTGAAGATGATGATTGGTAGATTTCATTGTGAAGGTTCTCTTCCAAGTTCTGGACACCTGCCTTATCCAAACACAAATTTTTATTTTTTCTTGAAGGTTTTGGTTCAAATTTGAAAGTGTGAAAGTTACTGGCCCCCACGGAGATGAATTCTTTATGAATTGAAGGCATTTTCTATGAGATAACACAATAATAATATAAGTCCATGCCCTTCTTGTCCTAAAAGGCAAAAAATTCATATAATTGGTTACTTGGTTATACAAATTTTTTGAGTCTTTGTTAAATGGCAGAACTTACACAGAAAAAAAATGTAAGGGTTGAACGAAGAACTTCCTTGTTGTGAACCAAAAATTTAAGGGTAGCACTTTTCCGCTTTATCGAACGCACCTACTCTATAGCTATTCTTTTCACTCCAACACCACAAACTTTTAACGCTGCAACATACCAGATTATTTTCTAGCACCTGTTTGTCTGACATTAATGTAATTCCAAATTCATTAATCCCGGCCTAAGGGCTTCAGAATTTTTCAGCGCGTATAAAATCCGATGCTGAAGCACGGTTCATAAATTTTGTTTTTTTCTACCGCTGCATCCTCGAGCAGTTTCAAAAATTCGTCCCCTGGGATAGGCGAAAAAACAAAAAGAAGAAAAAATCTACTAATAATCGCGAAGGAACTTGGAAAACGGTGGTTATTGGCCAGCATTATCTTATTGAAGGAACAAATTTTCGACGCACAGAACTCGAAAAGAAAGAAAAATGTGAAATCGTTGGGAGTATTCTAACATATAAAATTGTGAAGGCGAAAAAACCATCCACTCGCGTACGTACACCAACTTACAATTTTCCAAAATTCTCCAGCTTACTCAAGGGATAGAAAATAAATAGTAATATCCACGCTTCATATCTAAACGAGGAAGAAGTGTTGGCAAATTTCTCAATGCTAACCGAATAATTTTTATTCATTGGTCTATTTTTTTAGTTTCATATTTTGGCAAGGTTTGAAACGTTTTGGAAATAAGGTAGCTACCTTGAATGTATTGTTCGTATTTCTATTATTTTCCTCTGTTCTTTCTTTCAGTACTTTTTTGCCATTATCTTTCTTCATTTTCTTCAATACGACTGGAGGAAGGGGTCAAAAACAATTGCTGGTTAAAACCACAGTGATCATCCTTTACAAAACTTCACGGATCGAAACCGTTGCACTTCCTGATTCTGATTTTATGTGCAGTAGGAGTAACATTTTATTGGCATTAGCGATAATGGTATGTGATTTCCAACGCATCATTTCATTTCCATTATTGAACGTTAAAAATAAGAACTACAGATTTAGACTATTGACAAAAATAAAATAACTTCTAACATTTTTATGATGCTGTTATGCTAAGATATTGGAACAAACCATCACAACTGACAATGGAACTGGACCTTTAACTTGAATTCAATTATGATGTCATAATTAACGTGCTACTGGATAAATAAATCTTAGTCACAAAAAAAAACAACATTACAGAAGATGCCCGATTTTCCCTTGAAAAAAAAAAAAAACAAAAAGTTTTGGTAATATTATCAGTATAATAAACCTCTTTCTTCTTCTTTCAATATTATATTTCATTGGCAGAGGCGGAAACCTAAGATTTTTTGGAGTGTTGCAAAAAATGTTTCATCCCTAAAGTGAGAGTTTATTCTGCCACAGATAAAGGTACATAATGTAACGGCCAAGAGAGGTGGTAATGTACCTAATTAGAACCACTTTCAGTGTTACACCATACTTGAGATATTGAACACTGGACAAGCATTAATACCTCTATTATAATTTAAATATTCAATTTATTATCCACAAACTATCGTGGACCTTAACATATTTGAGAGACTTAATAATATTTCAAAACACACATTTGAATTAACACATTTAATAAAATAATAATTTGTACAATACAGTACATAAATTAGTACGTTAACACTTATACATATGGTATCACAATCCTTTAGACAAGACTGTCTGTTCACTAGTTACTCTATGAGAAAGGTTCCAGGTACTTAGAAGTAACTGTCGAGGAACTGTGTCTTATTCCTTTGAATCGAGGGTTTATATACTCGTTTGTGGTATGTAAGTGTACATGTCAGATAGGTTAAGTGAGGTAGGGTGTTGTTATTATAGGGTTGTGCTGACTCGCAATATACTCGAGGGACAAGCACAATTAGGTCATGAGTATATACATATATCTATATTTATAAAATCAAATACTGGTAAATTAGTGGTTATTTAGAAAGAGTTATAGGATGATTATTGTTGATGAATATCTACGTTTTTGGTATTTGAAAACGTGTGAACGGATATGTTCGTCATTTCTAAAAATAGACAAAAATATACGTTACACATAGGTGGTATGGTGATAGGGTGGTACGCAGAGCATTAAAATAAGTCAGATGAGAGAAAGAAAAAATATGAGATTAATTATTTCCAGTAGTTTTTTGGGTAAGTAGGTATAAGTTGGAAATTACTTTCAGGTGTTTCATCTGCAACATCTGTAATAGGGGGTAGATAAAATCTAAAATAAATATGCACCAGCAAACATATGACTCAAATTCAAGTAGGTAACTGTTTTTTCTACAGTACAGCGACAGACTGTAGCCACGAACTTCAACTGCTAACCATGGTACCCAATCACAGCCATCAATACAATCACCAACTATGGCAAGCTACCCAAGTTACTTAAATGGCCATCAACAACAACATCGGAATCCAAAGCCACTGAATATGTTCAGAAACTACAGCTGGCAAACATGCACACCAATCATGGCCGCTGACTACAGTAAAAAACTATACAACAAGAAATTACAGCCAGTGACCATTACCAGCAAACATGGCTACTAATTATAGTCACTGGATAAAAGCACTAACCACAGTCAGTAACTGAAGCCGTTAACTACGGCCAGCCTCGTTAAAGTTTTACTCATTTTTTATGATTTCGGACAAATATTTTTGAATTAATGTCATCAGAGGTAATAATATATTGTAAATGCTTCTCAACAAAATACAATTCGCTGCGGTGCGACAGCAGTAAGTGAGCTTTGCACGCAAGCAGTGTGAAGTTCAACTTCATAACGAGCGCCAATTGTTTAATTGAATTTCTTTAATGTTATTTTTCTATATTATGAAAAATATGTTCTTTTTTTCCATACCAAAAACAATAAACCTTATCCTTGTCTGGATTTTAATATGTTTACCAAATTCTGTGAATACTGAAAGGCATGTGAAATCTATTGTACAATAGATTTTCTTCAAAAAAGAATTAAAAAAAAAAAAAAAAAAAAAGCCTGCCCTATAATTGCGAGGTTTAATTTATTAAACGCCAACAGATGTATTTAGAAAATGTTTGGAATTAGTATACTATGTCGCCAGACAATAACTCCTTTTCCGACTTAGGCTACATCACTGTACTTCGGTAAACAGATTAAAGAACAGCTTCTCCAGTACAGAACCAAAAAATATAGAAAAACAAAATTTAAGATACGATGGTAAAAAATCCACCGCTACGACAGACAGTTGTGTGAAAACAATCATCCACAAAGTATAGTTGAAAAATGAAATGGGGTTTTGTTGTTTTTTTTAAATATTTTTTTTTCTCTGCGCTGTCAGAAAAATTTCACAGTCCTTGTAAGAAGCTCGGATATGCGTACCCATAAGTTGTTGAGGGGGCGTATATTTTATCAAAAGTGACAGTCAAAATGAAAGTGGTTTCTAATTTTGAAAAATGACGTGGAATGTTCTCGCACTTTGCTGCGGAAATAAGGAAAATTTCCCACAGTTTTTCTAGTTTCCTCGTTCAAGACATGTAATATTATAAGAATGCAATATTGAAGAAAAGAGCTTTAGCTTATCTCATATTATGCTTACAATATACGTATAGTATGTATAATATTATTAAGCTAATTTCTGATTTTAAAACCTATCAATATCCCTCAAGCGGTGGACACTCTCGTGGTAGATTTTCGTTTTCTCAAAGAGGTAGTCATGAAACCTAAAAAATGAATACGTCATCTATTGGCCATATTGGCTTACGTGAGATGAGTGACAGTATGTTTTGAACTCATTGGCAGATGTTGATTCAATATTATCATGGAAATGTATTATATTATGCACGGGCCACGTGGAAGAAAATGGAGGAGAGGATGTTATACCCCACTTTGTTGTAAACATTGACCCGCTGTTGTAAAAACAGAAAGAAGTGTGACAACCTTTTTTTTTCTTCTTCAAATTAACAAATGATGTTTTTTTGGATTTTTCTGCAAAAATTGCAATTTTTTTGAGGCGATTGACCGGTTATACCCCCCTTAAGAACATAATTTCACGCAACTCCTGATATTATGCATTCAACATCAAGGAAAAGGATAGGCTCTAAAATAACTAGGAGAAATTGTTTCCAAGTTTGATATCAAATAATTCAACCAATTATCAAGTAGGCCTATATCGGCTATATATTAGAAAAATCAAACAGGTAGATAATAAAAATGTTATAATTGGGGTTTCAGTTGAAAAACGGAGAATCATTAAGAACCAAAATTTAGCCAACTGTTCCATCACCTTTTTGCAGATGATTCACTTCGTCTACAAAAACGTGTCAAACAAAATATAGACAACTATCATTCCCAATTCTTGGAATAATACCTACCTCTCACGGACAAACACCACCAAATATGGTGATAATGAAGAGTCATCATATTTAGCGGATGTTCCGATGTCACGCCACCTATTTTAGGTTAGCCATTTTGAAGACCAGACAATTAAATTACAGACACTGTATTCTTTTCTTTTGAAGACAAATTCATTTTTGTGTCACCAGCTAAACAATTAGGTTAGGGTTCATACTAGTTTTTATGAACGTATCAGGTTTAAAATTATATTAAGTAAGAACGTATAGTGATTATTAAAATGTAATATAGTATTTTGAATTGAATTAAATAAAGAGATAAAACAGAAAGAATTATCTCATTTGTTGGAATATTCTAAACATAAAATATCTTCCGCAACACCAACCCTCGAAATTAAGGAAGTGCAAGCAATTCAGTAATAAATAGGTTTTTCATCGCAAGAAGTACAAAATTTTTGTTCTTCAAAATTACTTCCTCTTTTTAATTAGCCATGAAATTAACATGAAAGAATAATATTTTTCTGAAAATAGGTCAATATCCATGCGTAGAATACCAAAATAACAGGAGTGCATGCCAGCCAAAATAGTTGTGTAAGTATAACATTAGGCCATTTAACAGTTACAGTTAGGAATGCCAAGTCAGCTCATTGCACTACTAGGTGGGCTAAAATTTATGAAATTTAGATTTATATATACTTTTTTTTTTTTTTTTTTTTCAGTTATAAATATGGAATAAGTACCACTAAAATTGATTGGAGAAAAAAGTAGGTATGTTGTGGAAAACTTTCTGAAGAAAATATAATAAAAATTTCATTATTATATTTTGAATTTGGGGGTAAAGCTGTTTTTGAATTTTTAAAAATAATTGACTTTTAATCACGGAGAAAGTTCTTTCAAAATTTCTCAATTATTTACATAGTTACAATATAATGAGGAGAACGTAATTCAGAAAGATTAGACAGCGCAGCTGTAACGATATTTTCGTATCGTTCATAATATGAAATATTTTCGTATTACTAATTATCATCATCATCATCATCACTTTCTCTCTATTTTTCTATTATTTCCCATTCATTAACTCTCACATCATTTCTTCAAGTCAAGACTTGTTTGATGACATCATTTCCTACATAAACAGTTACTGTGTTTACTCATAAACAATGAACTCATCTTGTTTACACTATTTCTGCAATCTTGCATATATACTAATTTCTACTAACTTATTTGTGAACACCCATTTTATGTTATATTCTTACGAGACCATTGGTCATACTTACTGTACATATATTTCTATTAACCAATAAGATCAAAACCCTTCTCCAATACTCTGTAAATTTGCCTGAACCTTCCTCTTTTTACTTACTATATAATCTCATGTTTTGTACTATTTCATTCATTCTAATTCATTCTAATTCATTCTAATTCATTCTACTTAATTCTAATTAATTCGAATTAATTCTAATTCATTCTACTTAATTCTAATTACTCTCTTTTACTTTTGATTATCTTGTTACTATTCTTTTAATCTTGATGTTTATTACTGTTACTCTTCTATAAAGTTTATGTCTAATACACCTTTTTAACTAACTTGTGTATTTGATTGTTCTGTTACGATATATAACTGTCACAGCAGCCAATCACGAATTATTGAAAAAATTTTGCTTTGAAAATTCATAAAAAACTTCTTTTTTTTTTAAATTCATCCTATAGACGATATTATGTATATATTGACGTGTATTTTGTAGGCCTCTTCAACCCTGGAAAAATCTGAAAATACGGATAGTTGTGTGGCCATTATTGGTAAAAACGGTGAGTTCTCGTCCGTGTAATCCATATAATCGTCAATCAGAAAACATTTACCAAGATTCTACGACAATTCTCAAGGCCAGTTCGGCTCACACGATATTTGGCCGAAATATCTACAATTTTCCGAAAATTTTTTCCTTCGAAAAATGGAGTAGGCATTTACGTATTCGTTCAGGAGACAACACACACTCATTAGAGATTCTGCTAACGTTGCATTAAAAAAAATGTTCCAAGTACAATCTTCAAAAGAGATACCGAGCTGAGATGTTGGAAAAAGGCCTTCGTTGTTAAGACATTAAAATCTATGTATTATGCAGCGTGCGAAAAAAGAAAAAAAGTAGGTCTCCTGTAAATGTACTAGAGCAAAAACCTCATCTCAATCCAAATCGGTCGTAAGCATATGCTTTATAAAACTTTTACACACACGTTCTACCTTCAGGCTGCCGTCGTCCTTTATTGGAGAAACACTACAAGGCAACTACAGAAAGAACGAAAGAAAAAAAAAATTCTAGCGCAGCAAGCCTCGCTAGAAAAAGTAGGTTTTCATAGAAATAATAATGAATTTTGATGGTCACATTAATTGTCTGTAAGTTTATGTGTGCGTTAATGGTATGTTATGATTGTATGAAATGTGTTAGCAGCTGACAAAATATTAGACAACGTGAAATATAAAAGCATAAAAAAATAAATTAACATGATAAAATATCGTACATAATCATATGATTTAAAATAAAACCAATGAAATGTAATAAAGTTATGAAATAAAAAAAAAGAATACACGAGCATGAGGTTAATTTTTGTGAAAAGACGCGTTTGTGCAAATTATAAAAAAGGGTAAAAAAGCTTTATTGGAAGGACTGCCGGTCGATACGCGCCAAAATTGGTTGCATGCTACAATAATCATTAATGAACATTTATTTCAAATTTCATACATATGGTCCCAAAATTATGCATTTTATGACCAATATAAAAATAAAGAATCAAAATATCAATATTTACTCCGAATTTCTTGGCTACTGGTGCAACATTGAGTATTTTATAGCCAAAATAAAAACAAAAATGGTGATACCGGAAGTACCGTGGCGCCAATCCATACTAAAATCAGTATATTTGGTCCTTGACTCAGTAAAAATGTTCGTACCAAATTTCGTGTTTATCGGACAAAAATTGCAACTTGTATTGTGTTAACAAGAAATTGTCTTCTATATATGTATATATGAATTTGAGTTATCGGTGCCAAAATTTTTCTGAGGTCATGAAACGAAAAACGTATCCACCTTCAACCATGTAGACTAATACCACACTAAGCGTAATAAGTAGATTTTCTAAAGAAAACCTTTTTAAAAATAATTGTTCCGAATTTCGAAATTACACAGTTTGAAACTATTAAAAACAAAAATTGACTTGAAGGAAATACCATCCTTTTGATCTACACGAAAATTGATAGAATGTTACAATCAATTATTAAAAATATTTGTTCAAAATTAAAAATTTTATAGCCAGACTAAAAACGAAAAGAAATACTTTTACCGGAAATACCATCCGGTCAATCCGCACCAAAACTGATAGTATGCTACAATAAATTATAATAAATATTTGTTTCAAATTTCGTACATACTGTTCCAAAATTGCGCATTTTGTGACTAATATAAAAAAAAAATAACGGTACCTGAAGTACCGTTTGACCGATCCACGCCAAAATTAATATAAATTATGATAAATATATTATAATAATTGTTCCGAATTTCGTGGCTATTGATGCGAAATTGAGCATTTTATTGCCAAAACAAAAACAAAAATGGTGGTGGATGAACTATCCTGTCTATCCGCACCAAAATCAATAGATCTGGTCCTTGGCTTAGTATAAATGTACGTATCAATTTTTGTGATTATCTGATAAAAATTGCGATCTGTACCGTGGGAACAAGAAATGGACTTCATGTATGTATCTCTCTCTCTCTCTCTCTCTCTCTCTCTCTCTCTCTCTCTCGTGTATATATATATATATATATGAATTTGAGTTATTAGTGCCAAAATTTTCCTGAGATCATGGAACGAAAAATGTACTCACCCTCAACCCTGGGGGCTAATACCGCACCAAGCGTAATAAGTAGAGTTTCTAAGGGAAACCTACTTAAAAAAAAGAAAAAATACGAATCCAATCCATTTGAAGAAACGACCGAAATTCGAAAAGCTTTTTTAATATACCAGAGACTGAAACGTGCCTCCACGTGATTAGATATCTACGTCTTCGTCGTCTCGTCACGGGTCGACGAAATAAACGCGCGACATCATTTACGCCATATTTTGACGGCAGGGGATGCACCCCCAGGGGGACGAAGAGCCCGAAATTTCTACTACGAAGTCTTCGGGGCTTACAAAATTACGCGCCACAACCTAACTGACGGAGGCGATCGATTGTAAACTATTTGCATAATTAGGTCGATAAAATATACGATTCGCGTGTCGAAAGTGATCTCCAAGTCGTCATTTGCTACTTCCCAATCACCCACCCGTCCCTCCGTCTTGATACCATATGCGTATTTTTGTATTCGTTATCCACTTTGTGGCGAATTGGTGTGTATTTGTCAATGAGACTCACCATACGATCGGAACGTCAAATATTGGCGATGCTGCGCATTGTAGGGTTGTATCATTAACGGCTATGTATACCTACAACAGTATATTACACGTGAGGTTCAAAAGTTAGCATTTACATGTAAGGGAGTTTGCAAAATGAGCGCAGCGAGTGAGCAATTCCCGTGTCATGTAAACTCACTTTTCGACCTTGCTGAGGAAGATATCTTATATAATTAATGATCAGAAAGCGATAAAATGTTAAAATTCTATCAAATGACATGTCTTACACAAAAATTATAAAAAACAGAACAAAATATCAACATTCTTGCGGTGGCAGATTTAACATTTCATTCAGACAGTGTAACCTTCACATCGATGTAAAGTGAATGTACCTCTGTGGAAAGATGCTTCACGTTTTTACATGGAGGTGCATTCACTTTATATCGAGATTATATTCATCAATCGTATGAGCTACTTTTCACTCGCAAAATACCAGTGTAAACAGTGTCTTTCTGATCATGTATTATATAAAAGTACGTTTTTTGGTATTCAATTAACGGATGCGAAGGTTGGATGTATAGAATGATGAAGCTCCTGTTTGCAGTTCTTTACTACCGCCCATATGAAACAGAAACAAATTTCATGTTTACAGAGTAAATTTTATTTTTTCTCCACAAAAATTAGAAAAAAATTATTCTCCCTAAAAGTCTAAAACGACTCAAACAAAGAATGTTTTGAATAAATACATTTTTATGTACTTACTGTTTTGATGAAAATCTACCCAGTTATTAATTTTAAGCTCATGAAACAAACTGTAGGGGTGGGAATGGGTATGTTTTACATTTCATAACTTAAGGAAACTTTTGACACCAAATGGTCGAATTCATATGGTATGTAGAAATGTACTTACTACATACTTACATCTATACTAATATATAAAGTGTTTGGTATGTATTTGTATAATGGGTAATCTTTAAAACTATTGAACAAATTTTTTTTATTCTTCCTTCAAAGATATAATTATATATGATGGAGGCGACACATGGACAGTTTCGTTGTCCTACATATAGAAAGCGCTTCTACAAACACGTGTACTTCCAACTAAATATCTGACTGGAGGAAAATCTTGCAATGTGCATTTGTTTATAAACACTGGCGTACAAAGTACCTCACTTTTACACAGAGTTTTGAGTCTGATTGGTTGGGGTGTTCAGTCTGTGGTACTTCGTACACCAGCATGCGGCATCTATAGTCTGGACACTCAACCCCATATTAAAACCGTTCCATGTCATCTCCATCATATATATATATCCTCGAAGTATTCTTAATAATATGTTCATATAAAACAAAATATTTTTTTCACTTCTTTGAAATAGAAATAACTATATGAATTTGTAGCCCAGGTACTTGACAAAACTTGTATTTTTGTTTCTAATCATCTATTTCTTTTTCTCTTCTTCTCTTCTAAATTATTCCAAGCTACATTATATTTCTTCACTTTTTCTTCATTTCATGTTTTCACATAATTCCGTTCATCTTCTCATCTTTTCATGCTCTCTCTTTCTTACATACATCTCTTCTTCTCACATCATTTCTTCTCTTGGTGTTTTATTCTTCTTTACTTTTTCTCTCCTCTTACCTCACTTCCAACCAAGTACCCTGGTTCTACTTTTTCTATTACATTACATTACTCTGTACAAATTATTATCTGTATTCTATTTCCCCCACTACTTTTTTTTCATCACTGGTTGCAGTTGTCAATCAACCAATTTTAATATTTTTTTCTTCTACACTCACTGTTGTTTTTGCTCTCAAATATCCAGGACATATTATTATTTTGTGATTTTTATTTAATACATACTCTTTTTATTCAAATGTGTTGAGTTTTTTCATCTGGCATGGGCCATTTTCAGTGGTATGCAGGTATAATCTGTGCAGTAATGTGTGAGCCCTGAAATACATATAACCAAGGTTTATAGGTATTTAATTTCACCCAGGTATGGTCTAAATTTTGAGTTCACAAGGATCCTGACAGGCTATTCAGGTTGGACAGTGGTATTCCTTAATACTGCTGTTCAGTATGGGTGATTTGGCCCTGGTTTGTGGACTTATGGTAAGTGTTTGATTTAGAATACTGTAGATATTGCCTTGGGAAACGGGTTTTACTGCCCCCTGTCACATACCACAACTTATTGATTTTGATGCGAATGACTGGACGGTATTTCCAGTATATCCGTTTTTGTTCCTATTTCCGAGGTTTTGTAATGTTTCTGTTCAACAAATACCTTCGTATTTTGAAAGAGATGCTTATTTATTATGATTTACTCTATGCCACTACCAATTTTTGTGCCAATCAGCCAAACAGTACTTCAAATATCACAAATTTAATTCTGATTTTGGGTTTTAAAATATGTGGGTACTTAATTTTCAATCAATAGCCACGAAATTGAGCACAAACATCGTATTTTATTATCTGTATGTTGACTTGTTGTCAGTTTTGGTTTTGATTGGCTGATTTTTCGAAAATATACATTTTATAGTGGAATGATGGTTGCGCTAGAGTATTTTTTACACGACCTCCGATAACCAATAACTAGAAGATTTTAGAAAATAAACAACATCTGCAAAAAAAAGCTCTGGCTCAGGAACCGCGTTCTGCTAGAAAATTTAATTTTTCAAAGCCAGCTGACCGCACCAAAATTGGCAACAAGTTACGATAGACCATGTCGCTTCGTATGATGCGTATAACATTGACCCACCCTGTATAGACTAGATGGGTAAGTATCTACCCATTTGAGTTATACAACTTCCAGTCGTGTACTAACCAAGACTAATACAAAATTATCTGATCTCTGAGAACGAGTTCATTTGCGGTCCCGCTTCTAACCCTTTTTAGCTACTGACTGAAAATTACGAATTTAAGTGCTCACAATCAGAATCAAAAAGAACGTGTCGGAAGTACCATTAGGTTGATCGGCACCAGAATGGATAGCAAGTCATCATAATAAATATTTCTGCCGATATATTGCTACATATTGATCAAAAATTAAACATTTTAGAGCTATATTACGCAAGGTTCTAATAGTTTCACATGGGCATGCTCATTCGCAATTTTCTTCCGAATCAGAAACTCGACAATTAATATCTACTTTTTACGCTGAAACATTGGAATACAATTATGATCGAAGACTGAATTATACAGGTGAATACTAAACAGGAAAAATTGTTGAAATTTTGTGCATTAGATGGTTTAAATTTCATAATTTTTGTATTTTTCATAAATTTTCATTTCTTCTGAAGAAATCTCTTGGAAACTTTAAATTTTAGCATTTATGACGATTGTTCAAACTCGAATAAGTATTATATACACAAATTGAAACAAAACTATCCAAAATTATTCAGAATTCCCTAATTATATGACAAACTGATATAAAGCCGACAAAATGGGATTGGGAAAAAAAATCGCGAATGAACATGCCTGTGCGTAGCTATCAGAGCCCTAATATTACCTAAACCTCCAAAATAAGAACATAAACAGACGTAGTGAAAGTTCCTTCTGGCCGATTCGTACCAAAATATCAATAACTCTGGTCTCTGATGGTTGGCTTAGTACCATTGTTCGTCAGTGGCGCAGCGTAATAAATGTAATTGGGTAAACAATTCACAATCACATTAGGCACAAACATTGAGTGTATTATATTCTATCATTCTGAAAACTTTGATTGAAATAGACTGTTTTCATGCTACAGGTGATTTGAAAAAGTCTAAAATTTATACCAAAAAGAGTAGATAATTCCAGATGAAACAGAAAAGCTGTGTGGAAAACAGTCTTGCTGTTATTTTGTTTGATAATCATTAAGCAATAATTTAATAACTTGCACATGTATTTCTTAGCTAGGTAATATAATTCATTATGAATTTCTTTGAAACCTCATTAAACGTAATTTTTACTCAGCATTCTGGCATATACTTTTCATAATTTCATTGTGTTCATTCACTAAATATCACTTACAGCTTTGCCTATACTGCGCCTGCAAATTTGATATAGATTTATTTATAAGTTTGATTTTTTGTTTAAGAAACTTACTTATTCTAGGGTGATTTGCTACGGCAGTCTTTTTGTTTTTTTTTTTCATAAAGTCCAGATGGTAAAATACTGATAAGAGTAAAAGACACTGGAACAAGTGAACGTCATACACGCGCCACCCCCCAATAAAACGAAGAAGATAAAAAGAAAGAGAGAAAAAAATCAGTCTGCCGCCTGTAGCCCTGAACACGTGCAATATTAAATATAGAGACATGTCTCACTGCCACCTTAAAACGGCTACAATCGGTGGTCAGATAAAATTAATTTTTTCTATGAAAATGTTTTTTTTTGAGAGACATAATGAAAAAGGTCTCTTTGCTGATTATCATTGAGAACAAAGAAGGAAGAAAGGAAAACAAAGGCAATATGGCATTGGTTGATGATGTGCATCATATTATGGTGTTAGGTATATTACGTATTATATAGGTATTTGCATTATTAACTTTTTTTTTTCTTTTTTTTAATATGGGTAGTATGGGTAGACACTGTCTCAGTGTCTCATAGTACGCTTTGCCACTGTAAAATGTTTGTATAAAATTTCGTAACTATTGAACAAAAATTGCTGCCTTAACCGTGGTAACAAGAAAATGAAATAGTATACATACTACTTACTTTACGTATTGTGAATTTGAGCTTTTAAGGCCAAAAGTTTCACAGAATCATGAAACAAAAAACAACGTATCCGCTCACATTTACATATAGTTCGTTTCATGAGATCAAAATTACTACGTAGAATTTCACTGAAAACCTACAAAAAAAAAGAAAGGCTTATTTGTCTTCAAGTGTTGATAAAAGTTAGAAAACCCTGAGTTTTTCAAGCGAATAAAATGAATTAACTTGGTCTCGAAATTTTTACACAAAACGGTTTGAATTGAATAATTGATAGCGAACTTTTAGGCATCATATATTTTATTCAAGGGCTTTGAAAAAGAATGGCCACCGTGAAAAATCCATAACACTCGACAACGAAAATTGGGAACATTGTTTGGTGGTTTGAAAAATGAATTGTTAAAACTGTAGGTTGTTCCAAGTATTTCGATGATGGCTACCATAAACGTTTTTCTGCGCCAGTATTACCTTTCATCATTGTATTTTTTTGAAAATGTAAAAATACTCGCATGTCGAACCCACACACAGCTTATATTGAACTTTGTGAAAATGTTACTTTAGTATTTTGGGTCTGAAAACGGGGTATTTTAAGGTAAACACCTAATTCGTGAAACGAGTGTAATTTTTGAACCTAGTAAACGGCTGCTTGTGTATGATTTGAAACATGAATTTTATAAAGAACATGTTTCAACGCAGGCCAATAACCAGCGGGGGCACAGATGAATAAAATAGGTCATGGTCGCAGCCTTGCGCTCATTGCAATACCAAGATCAAAACCAAGATTACCATATCCACTGGCGCAAAGTACGAGTGTGGCACGAGGCATATACGCCCCACAGGTACAGCCCAAGCGTGAGACCATGTCACACATGGATTCATATTCGACAAATCAAATTGTCGTAGAAACACCTTTGTGCAATATTGTAATTGTTAAAGCTATACCACCTTAATTACCTCTCATTAGCATTGAAGTTGGTACTTCCGAATACGTGGATTCTTTCAAGTCCTTCTTCTTTTCTTTTTTTTACAATTCGTTTGTGAGTACCTAGTAAAACAGACAGACTTACGTGCATATGTTTTACACATATAAATTTGAAATCCTGGCGCCTATGATTATAACTTGGCCTTGATGACGCTCTTGTTCATCATTAGGCTACAACGAGCACCATATTATGTGCCCACTCGCTTCACCTAAAATTTAGAAAATCAAAATGGGCAAATGCTGAAAAAGACCTTGCGAAGAGATAGACCCTCTGTTGGTAAAAGAATGAAGAAATTCTCGAAAATACTTGGGATACCATCTTAAATGTCTAAAAATTAAATCTCTCGTGTGAAGGAATAGGGTGCCTTAAATATATATAATCAGACTGGCCATGGAAAATATCCGCAACCAACGTAGAAGTAAGGTCATCAAACATTAGAAAGCTTTGTGTGAGCGAAAATCATTGACAAACAATTCGACACATTGTCAGAAGCTGTCCACAATTTTCCATAGCTATTTGAAATGAGAAAATATTCATGGTATGAAGACAAGAAACCGAAAAATGGGTTATACATGAATTAGGGAAAAAAACGGAAGAAAAAGAAAAAGAAAAAAAAACACAAAAATACAAGAAACTTAGTCCGACATTCTTTTTTCTTCGTAGTTTTTTTGGGGTGGGGTGGGAGGTCGTCTCTTTTTAATTCTTTATGGAAAAAAAAAAAAAAAAAAAAAGCGATTTAAAAAAAGTTTATTTTAAAAAATAAAATACATATTTAACAATAAACTAATCAAACATATGTATAGCAGGTAGGTAGGTAGAGGTACCTAATAAACTATTTCAGTTCTCATCATCCTTTACTTGAGAACTCGTACTAAGTTTTATGCGGATAGGCATAAAATTTTCACCTTTTCCCTCTCACTGGTCGAAAATGTCACGCTTTTAAAGTGGCCTAAACTTTTTGCTTTATTCGGTCACGCTGTAAATTGGCTTTATACGGTAGCGACAAACGAAAATCGAAAAAATACGTTTCACGAATCGAGAGAAGAGAAATAAGCGCTGAAGTAGGAAGATTGAAGGAAGTAAGTACATCAGTCGGTGCTATTTTCGGAAAACTTTCTGATTGGTTTGATAGGTTTCGGAGAAAATGATGAAAAGGAAGAAAAAAAGAAAAAAAAAAGAGAGAGAATGAAATAGAGAGAATTACAGGAAAAAAAAAAGGCTAAACGTATATTTGAAAGAGTAAAATTCATTTTGTAAACGAAAAAAAAAAAAGGAAAAAATAACAAAATCGAATACCTACTTCGTCAGTTTTCATTTTATGTTCGGTATTTACAGTAAAACAGAACTGAACAATAGGATGTAAATTGAAAGTTAAAAGAACAAGAGGATGCGATGCAAAGTAAAAGTTGAAAATTCTTTTTCTATACGTACGCCTCATATTGGATAATTTGTGCGTAAACTTTTTTGGAGGGAGAGAAAATAAAAGAAAGTCTGCTTGCCATAAATTATTTGTTGGGCCTTTGGGAAAAGAACAGAGATAGAATGAAACGAATATATGGAAGTCTCGAGCATCGATAGAGATGAAATTTTATTATACGATGTTTGCGTGAACGAGATTGACCAATAGAAAAATTAAATTTTTAACAGAATGAAAAAATTTTGTGTAGTCTATAGGGAATTCAGTTTTGTAAACATTTTCCGAGACGTTTCAAATGGATTTTTCTACGTTAACGAATGCAATGGAGAAAGCTACAAATTTTGTTTTAATTTTTAGTGCCACCACAATGTCGAAAAAAACCAAAAAAAAAAAAAACCTAATTCATTTGAAGCCTGAAATCCAAAAGTGAACAAACTTTACTCGTTCAATTTAGTATTCAATACCCATGTAGCAACGTGGAGACAGGAACTTTTGGAATTTCGTTTCAGAAGAAAATATTTTCAAGGGAATAGTAACTAAAGGAAAAAAATTCGGAGTATTAAGAGGAACCTACTTTTGGGTAATTTTGTGACATGAATAAACTAATAATTTTGGGAAATTAAAACGCCTATCTTCCTGATTAAAACTAATATTATTTCAGGTGAAATGTAATGTTTCAATGTTCCAACTTAAATGGGAAGGGCTTCTCTGCGTCTTTAAACACCAGCTGAACTCCAATCACTACACTTTTTTTCTTTGCTTCCTACGTCCGATGAAAACTACCAGTGTCTCAAAAAATTGACGAATATCGGCATCATTACCAAGGGGTAGTAGGAGAGTACCGTTCAAAGTAGCTCAAATATTCATTCTAATGTTTGTTGAGCTCGATTATGACCATTAATATTGAAATTTTATCGCAAGTAGACCTACCATGGTTCATAATATCCAGATGATCGAACACGCCTTATACCGAGTAAACAAATTCAACAACAATATTAGTTTCAAAATATGAAATGAAATAATTATCAAGTAGGTATAAGTTAATTTTATGTTCAGAGTCACAAGTTGTAAAAGAAGTTATTTTATCTCGCTATACCAAAATTAAGCTTAATTTACGAGGAGTAAAATACAGTATAACGTTTAACTTTATAACTACCCATACAAGTATTCATTTTTCATCCAATAAACCAAAACAAAAACCCAAAGCAATTAAAGAAAGAGAATAATGAATTTGTCAGTGATGAATTTGTTTTGCCAAGAAAATGAAATAGTGTAATATATTGTATGTACAACAAGTATGGAAAGAAGGCAGTTACACAATGAGAGTGAACAGGTTTGCAGCTTGAGCCAAAGGTGAGGCCTGCAAACTTTAACCGAATGAAGAGTGCATTTCTACACTGTACTTTTTGTAGAATGCATGATTGTGTAGTACATGATAAAATAAGTGTTGGCGGCGTACGCATGTGCAATAATATATGGTAAAGTTATTTCCACACACAGCTTCAGAATTTGCCACTTGTGGCTCCTGCAGATTGTCTCGGGAGATCATCGCCATAATTTGGAAACTATTGATTCTCATCAAAATATGAAAAAAAGTTCCTCATAAATACAATTGTTTCCCAGTAACAGGCTCTCAAAGTTTCAAGTACTAAAACAGCACTAAAAAACAAAAATAAAAAAATTTCTGACGATGTTACAACACCATTTCTTTTTGATCGAAGATATTATAACACTATCTGCTTCTTTTTTAAACAATACTTTTCAAGTGGGCGCCAAATTTCAAGCAAAAAATCAACTTACCTACCTACTTAACTGCTTAAAATTTGGAGCTAAATTTAAAGTTTATTTCAAAAAAGGAGAAGATGGCGTTATGACATCCTCGATCAAAACAAGATAGCGTTGTAACATACCTACTCAGGAACTATTTTTTACTTTTTAGTATTTTTTTTAGTTCATTTTTTCAACGTAGGCTAATCTTTTTTTGAGTTGGCTTTATTTTTTTGAAAAAAAGTTTTATTATTTTTCAATTTTCAAAACATGCAAAAAAAAAGGAGTCCAATGCAAAATCCGCTGTTCTGCCTACGGACCTACTGACTTTCACTCTGGTTCAATTCAAAATTTCAAATCTACCTTATTGGATTTGTAATTTTAAATTTCCAAAATTTGATAGAGGATTCGTAATCAGCAAACAAAAAAACTCCCAGATACAAATTTTCACAAAAATAGGTTAAGAAAAATAAGTAGATTTTTCTGAAAAACACTCAAAATATTTTTATATATCCTTGATATTATACTGCATATAGACGCAATTTTCTATTTTTAGGGAATCCATAAATTTCTTCTCCCCCGAACGCGAATTTTCTCTCTACAGTCCTGGGCGAAAAAGGGAGAAATAGGAGCTCTATGACCTTACCATATTAATACACGTAGATTATTTGAATTTAGAATCTTGTACTCATCGAGTACATTGTAAGAGATTTCCTTAAACAACTGCCTATATTCAATACTCGCAGTATGACTGCATGAAGAGTTGCCTACAGCAACCTTAGAAAATCAATTTATTCAGAATGCATTTAAATTGAAGGAAGGTAGGCAGTTGGTCAAAAGGACCTTCTTTGATACATACGATGGGTACAACAAGATTCCATCAACGGTAATTAAATTCGAATAATTTTTTTAAATTTCCTCATTTGATTTTGGCAATGAAAATTGCCGCACATGTCGAAGGCGAGCGCAGCAAATCACATGAGCAGCAATCACCCACTTCACCCGTGTGGCACGTCGGCTATTATTTTCATACACTTTTATTAAACTTCCTTGAAATTTCATACAACTTCACATAACTTTTTAGGCTTCTAAAAGTCTATTTTGTTTTAAATTTGTCTTTAACGTACGCAATTATTTTGCAATAACCACCTAAAAAAGTGTTATGAAGAAGGATTCGGATGAGTGAAACATGGGAAAAAGGTTGTGCGTAAAAAAGGCAAAATCAAATCTAAATTTATTCGTAATGACCTTGAACAGAATTTTGAAGTTCGTCAGCGGCGGAAAGTATAATAAGCGAAAAACCCGAAAGGTTTCGATGTAGGTAATTGAAGGTTTCTAAGGATTTTCACCTTTCTTCAATTCCAAAAATGTTCTTTGTTTCTCTTTCATTTTTTCTTCAGTTTTCTAAAACAGGTGAATTCTTACGTTTCAATATTGACAAAAGTTCAATGGTTTCAAAAAAAAAAAAAAAAAAAAAATAGAAAAAATTATTATAACCTTTGCTTACGTTTTAAATGGATTTTTATTCCATTGTCGCCATTATTTTTTCATTACGAGTTTCTTTTCACTGCCCTATCAAAATTCACGTTCGTACTTTATGGGTCATGAATTACGAAAGAATTTATTTTGGGAGAAGGAAATGAAGTGGAGGGGGTTGATATTATCAAAAGTGACAGTAATGAACATGGTTCATGCAGTATTGCAGCCTATAGCGAACGGATGATTTTAACTTTTTCCAACAGTCGTAGATGTCAAAATTTTACACAAGTATTCATCGTTAACAAGTAATAGAGGACATAATTTATATCTTCGTAGCAGAGCAAGGAATAACGTTGAACAGGTATTAAACCATTTCAAGAAAAAACTTTCAACCGTTTTGAAGAAGAACGAAAATATGTGTGGGTATGTGGGTAATTAGAGTATTATGTACCTACGTAAGTGCCAGAAAATTGTAAATTCCAAGAACAAGAAACCTACAGTAACTACCAAATCGTTATCAAACAAAAAATCTCTTTTAGAATCTTAACATGTGAAGAAAAAAAATGGCTATGGAAGAGCTGACTTAAATCTCGAGCCGAAAAACTGTCCGAATCCAAAATAGAAAGTGAAGTAAGAAATTTCGGAGGAATAACAGTGAAATTTTGTCATTTTACTGAAAGGTAGATCGTTAAAAATTTAATAATGGAAAATTTTTCTTTCGGTGAAATATTTAGGGGTTTTCAAATTTATTCTGAAGGAAGCATAATCCTCTTAAACTCTCCACAGATAGGTCACTATTTCCAATTTAAAATTAAGTAAAATAATCATAGCACTGAGACATCTAAAACACCACGGCCTTCCCTTCCTGTCACCACCAAACTTAAACATTATACATACACTTACTATAAGGAACGGCTCACGGGTTGTAAGATTATACTATTCTAAGACCACAAAAAAATACATTGAGTTCTACACAAAATAAAATTCCTGTTCTATGATATATCAACGACATGTTAATCAATGACTTTTATATACTTTTGGGGTGACGTGTACAGTATAATTCGATCACCGATGAACCAACACTTTATCTCCTTAACTGTTCACAAATTTGATTCCACGGTAAACAGTTAGTCTTGTTTTAGATGTCAACATTTTTCATTTGTCGTGAATACTTCGAATATTCACGACATTCTACAGCTTTTGATTTCAACATTTAACTCCTTTTTTGTAAACTGTTTTTACCAAAATTGAAAAGTGAACATCGTTAGCCAAATCATTTCCTGTTCAACTTATAACAGTTTTTGATTCCAACAACGAGTATACTTAGAATCTGTTGGTTTGTTGGACATTGAAAGACCATGTGGCAATACAAATTTTGACAACTGCTCAACCAGATATACATGTTATTCGACTTTAAGTAACTTTTACTGTATTGAACATGAATTGTACTGATGAGTCAGCCTACTTATTTAACTCTCTTATACAAAATTGCCCGACATATTACGTAGGCCTTGGAAACTTTTGCAGGTAGGCTGGTGGCCTAACTGTTTGAGTTGACTTGTGGTTTTAACTCTACAATTTCCCAAGACTGCTTGATATACTTCACCTTGTGATTTCAAACCCCAATACTCGGGATGTATGTCATTTTTGGACATCACAGCATGTACTTGCAAAAAGGTTGCATGCATTTCTCTAAAAATTACTCAAAAAATTTGAGTGAAATTTTCTGTAAATTGAATCTCTTGCATAACTATTTGTATATCTGTATGTGTACCTATACATAGGTACACACAGATATTTTACTTACCAAATCTAAAACTGTACCAGTATGGTTGTTTTGTCTGGATGGTACCTACGTCTCACGAGACATTTTATTCCTTTCCTGGCGATATCTTAGGAGAACACAGACGTTTTATACGAAGCTGTAATTTTGATCAACTTTGTACCACTTTAGAGTTATACCAAGTCCAAAATGATCATTTTTCATTCCATTTCTTACAAGGAAACAATCCTTATCCCTTATCAGTGCTTATGACTGACAAAGTAACTACCAGGATCCTTTTGTAGAGAACTGCTAACAGGAGGGCATGGTGCCATACAAAACTGCTGACAGCTGGAAATGAGTAATGTCAACTGACACTGAATAGCAAAATGAATATTTCTCTACTTTTAAACAGTCAATCTTTTTCCTTTTGAAGTGAATAATGGATACAAAAAGCCATAAGAGACACACCTTTTTTTATTAAAAAAAAAAAAAAAAGTCCAAACAAACAAATAATCTTCCCACCCCAGTGAAACCCAAAACAGGCATTCACAAAAATTATTTATGGAATACGTCTGGTAATCGTAAAAAAACTATATAGCTGAAGAGGGCGAATAAAAATGTAAATAATAAAAATAGGTTTTTAAAAGATAAGCTTTTATTTATATTTTTTTGGCTTTAGCTTCATGCGAAATAAAGATTATTTCGTTGCGAAAGGTTGGCTACAGTATTGGTATTTTTTAAAATCGCAATAGTGAGTAAAATAAAAGCTTATAAAAATACGCCAATGTTATGTTTGAAAAGAACGACTAGGTTTTTATATGAGAATTTATTTGTACGAATGTACATTCACATCGAACAATTTTCAGATGGAAACATATTCGATGATGAATGGAGCCAACCGTCACCAGAAAAGAAAAAAGTAACTGAAAAAAATGAACGCACTCTTCAAGCCCTCTGGAAGAAGTACCAGACAAATACCATAGCACTTGTGCAATATGTACAGGCAGTAGGTATGGAGAGACAAGTTGTGTTCAGAAAGTAGTTTTTTATTAATTTTTTCCTATTGATAAGAAGTACATACATGACAATATTGTAATACGTTTGGTTGTACAATTTCTTTTTTTTTTTTAAATAAATTTATTTTTGTATGCGTGATAGATGAACTGTATTTCCATGCTAACTCGGTTTTTGATTTTACTATTGGGGTTTTAGGTTTCGCGCTTCTAGTTTTTCTAGTCAGTTGGAAAACATGCACAAATTCGCATTTTTCAGACCGACAAATTCGCACTTTTTGGACAAATTGTGGTAAAAAAATTTGCGCTCATCAATCAACCTTTTTAGTTGATTCGCGCTTATGGGTGACAGCCCCTCACCCAACTTTTCGCAATAAATTCATTTTAATTAAAAAAAAAATATCAACTTGAACTTAAAAAACTTTAGTGCAGCAAGCCTCCTAAGAAACAGCAGGTTTTCAAGAAAAAAAATTATAAATTTTGATAGTCACATTAATTATTGTCTGTAAGTTTATATGCGTTAATGGTATGTCATGATTGTACGAAATTCGTTAGCTGCTGACATAATGTTAGACAATATGAAATTTAAAAGAATTATTTCTTGAAATGAAAAATTAATTGAGATGATAAAGTATGATAAACAGGGCCGACCGCAGAATTTCCTCAAGGTGGGTTTTTTGTTTTTTGCTACCTAAGTGTAAATTAAAATTTTTATTTTATTTTATGAGCTTCCTAAAAGGCACACCTTGGGATTTTTTTAAAAGATTTGCTTCTCAGATATGGACCCCCCTCCTCGTAAGACAAATTATTTAAGAAAATTTGAAAATGAAAACTGAACAAGTTAATTTGAAATTAAAAGTTTTATACGTTTTTTAAAATGCAATGATGGTTGAACTGCAGCGTCAGACCTGGTGTGGTTGCATTAATTAAAAATAATACGTACAAAATTACTTGGTATTAATTTTTTTTCCTTTTTTTTTTTTGTTCATGATGGATGAACCCCCAAAACCCCCCATGTGAATATATTCACAAAATTTGGTACAGGTATTGATTCAACGTATACCTAACATGCATCCAAATTTGGTTTCTATTGGTATTACTATTCATTCCTTGGGGCTGTCGGAGCTGCTAATTTTTCATGTTATCTCAATAAAAGTTGCAATTCTCTTTCTATAGTCACGAAATTTGGTACAAACAGTACCTCCCATACAAGGGCCAGACCTACCAATTTTGGTTTTGATTGGTTAGTTTGTTCCCAACGTATTAGCTATTCAGTGTGATTTTCCTTCTTTTACAACATTCGTTTTACCCTTAAAACAACCAATCTCAGCAAATGGTCGATTTTCGCCCTTCTCCCACAATCTTTCGTTCATAAGATTTGAACACTGACACTAAAATATCCGCTAATATTTTTGTAACCAGCACGTAGACAACTGCATTACACTTCGTTTCGTATTGTGGAAGACTTTTTTTGCATATAATTTTTTTTTTGTTTTTTTTGTTTCTTTTTTTTTAAATATAATCCACAATTCTCGCTACTGCGGGAAAAAGAACCATCGAATTATTTTTAAAACTCGTGCTTATTAAAACTTGGAATAATTTTTCAATTATTATTATAAGTGATGGAAATAGTTATCAGAATCTTAAATTATTAATTCGTGGATATATTAAGTCTGATAAATTTATTATTATTTCACAAAAAAATAATGATTTTTGACACAAAAATGAAAAATTTATCAATAAAATTTTTTGAAAACATGATAGCGAATCAGTATATTTTATCGCATGCTACGTATTTATGTGATATTGGTAATTTTTTGCAAATAATATAAATATTTTGTATATTACTTGAGATGCCTGACCGGTGTTTTTTTTTCTTGAATGTAACCTGTCTCCTCCTTCGAATTTCCCCTGTTTTTTTCTCGAAATGTTCCTTCCTTTTTATTCAAAAGAACATACCATTACAACTATTTTTTTTTCTCTAAAATAATTTTTTTTGGTTATTAGGCCAGAAGCTCACCGAATTATTTTCGGATTATTATATACGTATTTCCTCATAATATTATATTTTTGGCACGTATTTTCTCTCGTACACGGCTAGGCTACACCATTTTAACTTGTTCGCCTGTCCGTATTACCTATTATTCGCCACTTAGCCTAGCAGCGAATCATATGCATTTATACAATAGCCTAGAATAGATACTCGTAGCTGCTTGCCTAAACTTCGGTGGTCCGTTCGGTTGCTCGCCTAACGGACCGAAAAATACGTTAAAGTTTAAATTCAAATGCAGCGGCCAAAATATTTTATCTTCTTTTACAGGATTGGCTGTATTTTTATAGTGTGAGATGTGTATGAGACGATGCGATTGGTGGTGAGTTCTGGGGGGAATTTCTCTCGATGCCTGGCGCAATCCTTATAGTTTAGCCTATAGTTAGTTGAATTTTAGCAGTTGGATCGCACCGTGTAGAGGTTTTCGCCTCAAAAGTTTTTTTTCGGCCACTAAATTTTCAATTCAAAATTAGAAAACTTACTCGGAGGTGCCTGCCCTCACCGTTTAATGTTACCATTATTAATCGCGAATTGTGTGTATAAAATTACCCTTGATCGCAAGGTTTCATGCCTATTTTTGGAGCTCACAAAATTTTTGATTTTTAACACTTTTCACACAATTTCGTCCATTAGGGTAGCCAATTCGTAAGACATTCTTGTGTTAATTGAAATCAAAAATACTTTGACCTTCAAGGTCAAATTCGAACTTTGGTTTTCAAAATTTGAAAAAGGCCACAGAGGGGTGCAGAAACCGCACCTCCACAGTGGTTCTGCCATCAACCAGATTGAGCAGCGGAAGCAGAGCAGGGGAACCAGTCAGTTGCTGTTTTCATCTGTACCAGTGTTGTCAGCGGGACTACAACAGCCGGGGCGACAAGAAGCATCACAGAATTTCACCACCTGAATTTGCATTGTCTCAAGGCTGCTGCGGAGCTGTCACGGAGGATCAGTAAATATATGGTTTTTTCTATTACTCTGTTTCGGTCACTCTTTTCTTGGGAATTGAAATCAAAATGATAGCCTAATAATCAGGTATGTGGTGGGAGGGGGGTGGTTGGTTATTCTGGCAATTGGGGTGTCTGCTTTAAAATGGTGAATTTTCCTTTTTCTTCCTTTTTGTCTATTCCTACACTTGGCCATACAGGGGTTCCTATACTTTACCTGCCTTTCTGTTGGTTTCTTTTTTTTGTTTGTTGTGTGTTTGGTTCTTGTGATATTTTCGGACGTCACATACTTTATCAGAAATATTTTGATGATAAAGGTGGTTTTTAAACAAAGAAAATCTTTCTTTTTTTTTATCTTACCTGACCTTTCATAAAAAAATCCTCAATAACTAAAAAACTGCTAATGAGAAAACTAATTTAATTACACCAGTCGTGAATGGATTACTTTCCGTTCGAATTACTGTACCTGCTTCAAATTGAATAAGGAAAAATAGCTTTAACTACTTAAAAAAAAAATTAAAGTTAAAAAAATGCTTATCATAAACATTATTATTTTAAATTTTAAGCTAAGAAATAAGAAGTGGACATCAGCCAGCTCGGTAGTAAGAACTTCCTCAAAGAATTAACTGTTCTGTGGTACATCATTTTTTGTGATTACATCATACATTATTGAAGAAAAAAACAGGACTGTAGCCTCTTCCTAGACTTATCTGTGAAAAAATCTCTAGGTCATGTCCCTGCACCCTCAAAAAAATTCTAGATCCCGCTTTTACAGGCGCAAAATCAAAATTTATAGGACAATTTGCGGATATTTAATTCTCATCTTCTCTTCCCTGGCTTGAAATGCTTATGATAAAATGCATCATACTATGCATTTGATCCTCTTGCAATAGTTGTGTGCTGTTGGGTAAATCAGAGAAAAATTTCAATTTTATTTAAGTACAAAAGCCTAAACAAACCGTAGTTCGTTTTCTGTCAAATAATAAACTCTAAATAACCTCGGCTTCGTGAAAAAAAAAAAAAAAAAAAAAAAAAAAAAAAGAGAGGATAAGAACATAGCAGCACACTCAGTCTACGAAAATTGAGGCGAAAAAATACTTATGATATTTTTGAATTCAATTTAGAAAGGAACTGAAACTTGCGCAGCGACAATTTTCGAGACATTTGAGAGAGAAAAAAAACCGTTGTATCTAATAATTGGTTAACTGCTTTCGTTAGGTATCTACTCAAAAAATTCATTTAAAATTTTTTGATGAAATTTGTTTTTTCTTTTAATGTAAGATGACTGCTTTTAAACTTGAGTTAAACTTTTCGCGAATTACTGCCACTTTCGTAAATTACGAAAATAATTAGGGTTTTTTTTTTTTTTTTTTAATCGTTGCCATTTTCTCTCTTTTATAATACTTAGGTTCGTAAGTCGTTTTCTGGACAGGGGGGAAAAAGTTTTTTTTATCAACGAAATGAATAAAAATGTAATTAAAAATGAGTTACTCCAAAAAATCGTTAACGACATTTTTACGTGCGACAAAAATTTTTTTAGTAGGTAAGCGAAAAATTTTACTTTCTTGCTGTCAAACTGCGGCAGTTAGGTAATGAATTTTTTCGTTTTATTTGTTTTTCCTTTATTTTCACTGTTCCTTTTTTTGTTTCATTTTTTTTCGGCCGGCCGAATTACACATCTAAAAATATTCAATAATTTCGCGAAATACCAAAAGTAAAACATGCCATTTGAAATCCATCCGCGGTCGTTATTGATGAGAATCGACCTTCAAATGATTTCGCATTTTAATAACGTGTATAATTCGCCACGAATGGATGAAGGAGAGGGTGAGACATGAAAGCCTCGAAGTTTGAAGTTTTAATTGACATGTGTTGGTAAAAAAAAAAAAGAAACACACTGTCGGCCCCTTGGCTATTTCGTCGCAATCCCAATTTAATTCTCGATCAGTTTACTTTTCAATAGGTTTTCAACAAAAACATGGTAGGTACTTTCGAAAATAATTATTTTTATTTCTGGAAGGTAAACGAATTCGATATCGGGTTGTTCTTGTTCGTGCGTCCTTGAACTTTCTCAAAATATTAAAACGTCAAATATTCACAAAACTATTTTCGACCACTTTAAATCGCCCTTATATTCGTTTCCAGCCAACGCACTTATTAAACATTAGACAATAGGTACGACCGAGGAAACCAAAACTATATTCTCCCTTTTTGTATTTTTGTGGCAAAGACTCGATGAATAATTAATACCCGTAAATGAATTGGTTGATATTCATCGTCAAAACTGTCGCCCAATGTAGAAACGGTATTTGGCTACCAAGAACCGAACCTACCTCTTTCAAAAACGCGCGTTGGCTAACGATCGTGTAGAATATCGAATTCTGTTATTAAAAATAAACTATGGAACTGCTCGCCTTAACAGGAAAAAGTAGGAAGGCATTTATTAGCCATATCACCAACCGTTTGAACTTACTGAGATAATGCTTTTTAATATCGATGTCCAAAAAAATCAAAAAAATCGATCAATACGTTATCACATATCGTATCGAAATGGTAAGTAGGTATACAGGGTGTTTTTCAGAGAAGTCTCCCCCACCAAACTCCAGCACAGCTAATACCAGGTGACCCAAAAGTCACGCAACCTAAACCTTCAAATTTAAAAATTTTGAAAAAGGAGATACAAGGCTGAATCTTGGCACAGTTGCAGAAGTCAGTTACTCAATTATTCATGCAAAGTTTCAGCTCTGTATTTGTAATAATCTAACTTTGAGGAAGTTTTGATTTTTAATTACAATTTTTCCATCTTTGAAAAATAAATCTTGAAAAATTTTTAATGGTAAAAGTTCTCAAAAAATTCTGAAACTTGGTACAATAATAGAGAATGATTACCTGATTAAACAGGTAAAGTTTCACTTCACTACATTCATCCTTGTTTTTTTAAGAAATTTTTCTATGGTCTATACTATGCTTTCAAAACAAATAAAAAAAATTTTTTAATTTCAAAAATTTTATTTCATCCTCTCCATTGATCCGCACTTTGGTGCAGTACTTCATTTTATGGCAAAATTTTGTCATAACAGTTTCCTTAAATTTGTTTGGGTATGCAACTTTTCATACATCAATGTTTTTTTCTCGATAATACCTGCAATGAGCAGTTATGCAACTTTTTATTCAGTGCGTACAGAAAGTTGCATAATCACATAATTGAGTAACCATTTCCTTATCATTGTCCTGTTTTTTTGAAAATTTTTGCAGTTTAAAATTTGTTAATTCATTTTTTACGCGTACAAATCACTAGAAAAATTCTTTAAAAAAAAAAATTGAGATGAGAAAGTGAAACTTTACCTGCTTAATCTGGTAATCATCCTCCATTATTGTGGCGAGTTTCAGAATTTTTGGAAAACTCTTTGGCCACTTGAAATTTTTTAAAGTGTGTTTTGCCACAAATATAAAAATTGAAATTACAAATCAAAAATTACTCAAAATTAGACTACTGTAGATACATAGCTGAAATTTTGCATAATTAATCGAGTAACCCACTCCTACAAGAGTGCAAAATTTCAGCCCTCTATCTCTTTTTTTCAAATTTTTACAGTTGAATGTTTGGGTTGCACAGCTTTTGGGTCACTCGGTAGTAAATATCGAAACAGAAAAAAAGAAGTTTAATAAACGAGTGTCTTGTTTTCAAAGGTTACGAAGCAAGGGCAGGTACTGGGTAAGCTTGCACTAAAAGTATGACACCCTTAAACAAAATCCTCTTAAAATTGCGATTTGTTTATGTTGACCGATACTTACCATTCACTGTGCGGAATCAGAAGTGAGATAACAGAACCAGAGGGTAACTTAACACTATTGTGACTGTAGCAATGTTACTGAAACAATACCAAAGTGCTGGATATATTTAAGTAACTTGTGACGCCCCAAAGGTAGTCACCATATTGTTGAATAGAAATAAAAAGAACAGAAATTATTTGAACTATCTATTTAGAATTAAACAGCCCAAGATCATCGATCTTTAGAGTTTATAGTACCTTGAATTTATTAAGGGAAAGACATGAAAACCTAGTTTCCCACAAACCACAGTGAACATGAGGTCACATGGTTTCCATCCTGCTCAACTCCTCCTGAGATTGTGAAAAGCCCTAACAATCCAAATGGGTGATCTTGAACAAAATGATTTAGTATTACACATGGTTGGACTAATGTTAATTGGTATCTACTTTACTGTTAAGATGTTGAATGTCTGTTGTCCGATATCTATGAGCCGCACCACGTGGAGATGACTTTGAGAACACCTTTCTGTTTCCTTCGGCGATATTTATTCTACCGTATTTGTAGAACGCGTATTCTTAATAAAAGAGACAAACCACTATTGAAACATGATTTCGAATCGTTAAAAACTTTTATTTTATTTTTATTTCATTTTACATTATTACAAAAGACGTGACCGAAAGAACGTCTTTATCGATTACCTCTTATTAACAGACTA
Source organism: Ericerus pela (assembly GCA_011428145.1). Taxonomy (NCBI): domain Eukaryota; kingdom Metazoa; phylum Arthropoda; class Insecta; order Hemiptera; family Coccidae; genus Ericerus; species Ericerus pela. The sequence goes on from WOFM01000165.1 coordinate 874,532, forward strand.
ACTTCTCCTCTTTCGATCATTCTAACTCTCGTTGTTTCTTATTGTTAGAATTCTCCGGGGAAGTCTTCACTTTTTCAAGTTGTATTATTCATCAAGATCCGTAAGTAATATAATCTGTAAATCTCTGTCTCATTTCCTTTATCACAAACATCTATCTAGAGAGCATAGTACTTTCAAAAGGAAAGAGTACGTTTCTTATTCACAGGATCTTGATGAGATTTACTTTGTGGAATCGTCCACAATTCCAATATTTATTTATTTATTTTTTTATTATTTTTACGAAAAATATACCTCACAAACTGTACTAATGTTACTGAAAATTTTAATAATGTCATAATAACAAAAACAAAATTAGACTGAAAGTATCATCAATAAAATACCAATACCACAACAGAAATGAAATAATCTTGTTTTGTTTCTGTTAATTCTAAAAAGTGAATTTTTTTTCACATTTTTATGCTATTCCGTGGTCAAAAAACAATTTGAAGCAAAATTTTTTAATTTCATTATTTCAAAACTCTTTAATTATTGGGACCAGGATGCTCATTTATTAGGTATAGGTTCTACCAGTTAGGGGATTTGAACTGGCGTCACTTATATTTCGTTGGCTGATAAAATTGGACCACCGTATCCATGATGCCATGGGCCCTGGGCCCAACATCATCAACAGACGAAGTCTGTGTACTCAGTCACCACACCACTCCCCCAGTACCAATAATATGAGTAGCAGGATTGCCAACAAGCAGCAGCGGTGCATACGCTGAAGGTACTGGCAGATCTGTGCGCAGTTGCACATGCCACCACTCCAGCCTGCATCCCACTCAATGCGTTACCAGGAGACAGCAGGAGGTGGCAAATGTGTTCAACAACTGAGTACAGAGATGGGCTGTAGTCTATGTTTCCAGTATCACATCAAGGTCACCATCATAAGTTTTGACAGTTTTGATTCAAACCGCCATCGCCTATATTTCATGCACCGATAAAATTGGACCACTGTATTCATGGCACCACAAAGCCTGACGTTATCGACCAACGAAATTCGTGTACTCACAGTCAGTTACTACGTTAGGTAAAAAGTTTTTATTTGTCTTGAGGTGTACTTACCATCGAGTGTTAAATTTCGGAGAACCTCTTAGGAAAAACCCTGTGTTTCAGTATATAGCCCTACTTGATCCAAACACAATTGCGAATTGTTTCGTGCCTACTCTTTGATAACAGGTTGTTCGATTTAAAAAACTACCGAACTAAAGGTAAAAGCTATTCGATTTTCCTGGCTTGATTTTAACCTACGAAATGCGAGATTTCTAGCTTGTCTAATTTTCACTAAATTTTAAATAATTTCTAAAATCAGTCTGGTTTTTTTTTCCTCTCGCAAATTGGCTCGAAGAGGGTGAAAAAACACAGGCCAGTCAACGATTTTCACGGCCTGGCTAAAATGCAGCTTGGCGCACTTAGCCAGCTCTTGAAAGTGCTAATTCTCGATTTGTACCTTAAGGTGTGAGTAACTTCCTCATTATTTTAAAATTTTGCACTAGGTATATGATTTTTTGTTACCGCATATTTTACCTGAACTTATTTAATGTTCTCGGGAATATTTTGTTTTGTCCAGTTCGACTTGATTTTGTTTGCTGATTCAGTTGGAATGTAAATACCTTCTTTTTGTGTAATACACTGGTTTTGATCTTTTACATCGTGTTGACTGTGTTTTTGGCAGAGATGTTTGGCTAGGCGGTTCTTATAATGGGCTTCATCGAGAAATGCAACTTACAGAAAAATCTTTCTCTTGATCTAAAATGCACTATAGACTTCGATAAAAATTCACGAAAGTTCATCTAAATTGAACGTAAACTCTGGAAGCTATCTGGGCTGGATTTAAACCATCATTTTGTTACTAAATTATTATATTCGATTTAAATTGGACTCGACCGTTCTTCGAAAATAGGCGTACTGATGAAATGAGAATTTCATGAAAATTACTGGAAAAATTGGGTAGATTACAAAGTTTTCGTAGGGTATGTGCCCACCCTGGTTGGCATACCACAGGGTACAGCACGAAAAATGCTTCAGTTTTCGAAAAACATGAAAATCCTATTCTGACTCGGTAAGCCGATTTATAAGAAGAAAGTTCTCTTGTAAAGCAATGATCGCGCTCGTATCACATACTTTTCTTATGAAAAAAGTTAATTGTTCTATTGAGTGAAAAAATTTTTCAGTTTTTTCACGTCACCGAACCGTCATAGAATTAAAACGATTGGGCAGAACTGAGAAATCAAGCTTAACCGAATGTGGCGTCAACCCAGAACCCAAGTGCGGCATTTTTTCACCCTATACAATACAGTTACTTATTAAGTATCCCTGAAAACAAAATATCGAAAAGTAAAATATCGTTAACATAATTGTATGAATAAAAGAACAACAACTGGATTTAGGTAGATACACGTACTGCAAATGTACCAACTGACCAACTTTATAGGTATGTATTCGTAAATTAATTTCTCAAGAATAAAAGATTGTAGAGTGACCAGTTTCATTCCTTTACTCAAATGCTCATCATTTGAACCTTAGAAATAGTTTTTTTGTCATTTTTCATACAGACTTATTTTGTAACAATAAAGTCTATGGTTTCATATATTGTGCATAAAATGGTGAAATAGTGGGTGAGTTGGAAATTTAAAAACTTCTAATAAATTTCTTTATTCCTGTTCAGCTTTTTCATTCAAGGAATGAAAATGAATCGCATATAATGTTTTCTTTCATTCCCTTCAACTCCCTCACCACACTGACAAAGCCTAACTCATGTGGTCGTAAAACTGCATCTTCCTTCTTTTTAATTTCTCCACTTTTATTAATTATCGACCAAATTTTTCGGAGCAGCTCGATTTTTCACTACTTTAGTTTCATGTTTTTCGGTGATACACGTCCTTAATTGTATAATAAACCATTTTTATGTTCCTGGTTACGACAAAAATTTTATAAATATATTCTTCTCACCGTAAAAATCTGCTTCTTGTTGTGTTTTTCTGCTTTGAATCCACCCTCAATCTTGTAAAATGGAAGAAATGGTAAAGTTTGGAGTAAAATAGAGAAAAAAAGCAGAATATGTGGCGTATCGCCCAACTCAGTAACGCGGATAATACCCGAGTAAAAATTTTCCCTCGATTCGTGTTTTCATCTTTCTCCTTTCTCTTTCTCCCCATCGCACCTCCTCATTTTCCAGAAAAGCAATTTGAATCTTCGTTCTTTTAGGCATATTTTTAAAGAACTCTCGCCATTTACAATGGACTTTACGATGACACTTTGAACAAGAACCTAAATAGTTTTAGCATTCAGAAATATTTGGTGTTGTTTCAATTTTTATTATTTATTATTTTTTCCGAATTGAACACGAAATCTACAAACCTGAAAAACATGAAATAATTGTTGATATTTTTTTTTAACAAGCAAACCATAAGTTATATAAGTATAAAATAAGTACCTATTTGAAAAAATTCGACAGGTAAAACGGAAATTCAAGAAGAATTATTGAACTGGCCCCAAAGAAAACAACAGAAATTGGAGTTTTAGATTTAGAGGAAGGACTGAAAGAAATATTTTTTAAATTAGAAAACAAAAATAAAAAAATCAAATAAATCTGAAAAAATTATTTTTTAACGTGTTTTATTCCTAGTTTCTTATAAAGTTTTTATTTTTATTTTTTATTTTTCAAATATAGCGTTGAGTTTTTTGCGTTCATTATTCATTTAAAGTACCTATATAATAAATTAAAATTTTTTTTTTAACATTGGCATGGTATAAAAAAAACAACTTTTCTCTCGAAGCCTGCTGCGGCGCTGTATTTTTCGCTCTCTTCATTTTCATGTTTTTCCGCAATTTTTGTTTTTGTCTTACTCATTAAAATTAAAGACAAGGAACGTGGTTCTGCCTCGGATAAAAAATGTGTCAAATTTGAAATAATTCATACTTATTAACAAGGTGAATAAGAAAGAGTAAACAATACCATTTTTTCGGGTCCAATATCAAAAATTTTCATCATTAATTTACTCCAAAAAAAAAAAAAAAAAAAAAAAAAAAAGGAAAAAGACGAGTTAAGGATAAGAAGGTAGATTAATTATTTTAATTCATTTACTGCAAACGCAGACGGTCCCAGTCAATTAATTTTTGATTACATAGTCATAAATTCATAGTCGATGAAAAAAATTAAAAATCAAGTAAAAAATTAATAATGAGTGAAAAATGAAATTTTTGGCAAATGCTTTTATTATAAGAGTGAAAGTACCTAAAATGTTTTAAACATAAAACACGAATTACCTATTGAAAAAACGATCAAACATAAGTGTTCAGTTTTTTTGGCCTCTTGCTGTGAGAAGTTGCAACAACTTCAACCTTCTCGTGAAATTTAGCATTCTTTTTGTCCTAGAACAATAGAATTCCCACAACTTTTCCAAGCAAACGGCATAAATGAATAAATCTTGTAGTTGATATATGGAGGACTTGCACTTTTTTTTTTTTTTTGTATTATCTCTCCAGTATTAATGCAGGTTATTTTATTCCTGCATTTTTTAAATTAAAATTAATTTATAGGACGGAATGATTGCTTGATGCAAATGTTGGGAACTAAGTAAAAAAAACAAGGGTGAAAAATCCTCTGTGAAAATAGAATTTCTATTTGAAAGATTCGAAATCTTCCAAGATGAACGTGAGAGCCGTTTATAGGGAGTACTAGAAGACTACAGCACCCTCTAACTGTCAGTTAATGCCAATCAAGATCAAATTCTTGCAATTATCTACAATATCCTCGGTTTACTGTAACGTTATACTTAATTAAAATCTTATGTTTAAAAGCGAAGAACGAATCTATTAGTGGCTATTTTCATTATTTTTATAAATTTAAGCGAAGTATTCCTTACGAAATCTCATAGGCGTGGATCCACGAGTGAAAAAAGGGAGAAATTTCCCGACAAACGTTAAAAACAAACAAAAAAATGAATATAAAAGGGAAAAACCGAAGATATGATTCCAAATTCAGATAAAAACAGTCCATATCTGTTGATGAACAAATAAAACCCGTTCAACAAATAGGTACATAAAATTTTTGGCGTTTCCCCTTTCCCCCCCCAAAAGAGACACTCCAAATTCGTTACTGTACCATTGAAATTAGTCAAGAAATAGGACAACTTTATTCAAATGAAAAATGTTTTTTGCAACACTAACCCCAAAATCAGACATTAGTACCTATTAACTATATGTGAAGAACGAGATTTTATTCCAATGTAAAAAATAAAATTTCGCGTATGCACAGCTTCGGACTCAGTTACATTATTAAATCATTGTTTTGGGTGCGCATGCTCACAATGTCTTATCCAACATTATGAAATTCTCCACATCCTGAAATAGTGAAAAACTGTTTTTCAAGTAAATTACCTTGAACACAAAATTTAAATATTTTTAAATAAACCTCTCTTATTTCACTCAACGATTTCTCAGCAACTATTCAAGTGAAAGAGCTGGAGTTGGTGTTGCTGAAAAGAAGATAAACAATTTAAAAAAAATTTACATATAATTTTTTTATCATCTTTAGCTGTTTGAAAATAAACTAACGAGAAAAACGATAATTAAAGGAAAATCAGCTGGTTTTTAAAATCTCGAAACTACTCCTTTTTCATTCAATAATTCCTCAGCGGCTATTTAAGCTATAGATCTGGAGTTGATATTATTGGAAGAAGGAGAAAATTTTCTCGAATTTTCTTTCCATATAATTTTTTAATCATCTTCAGCTGCATAAAAATAAACGATCGAAAAAAATGCAAATTTTTGGAATCTATAATAAACCTGATCTCCTCTTTCAATCAATAATTCCTAAGCTGCTATTTAAGCTGAAAGCTGAAAAGTTGGAGTTAGTATGATTTGAAAGAAGAGAAAATTTTCTTGAATCTACATTCCATTACATTTGTTATTCATCCTTAGCTATACTTGAAAATAAACGAATCGAAAAAAAGTAAAATAATAAAAAATTTTTTTTTTTATAAGCTTTTATTCTACTTACTACTGCGATTTTAATGAATACCAATGCTGCAGCCGACCTTCCGCAACAAAATATGTTTATTTTGCATGAAGCTAAAGCCAAAAAAATAAAATAAAAGCTCATATTTTAAAAAACTCGTTTTTAACTTAAACTTATTATATTGTTTAGATACTACTTCAAAAAATTTTTTTATCAATGAAATTTTGTTTTTGGGGAAATGTTGCAAAAAATAGTGTGCAACACTGGTGCGAAGCAGGTGATTGCTATTAGTGTGATTTGTATCACAAATAACAACCTATAATATAGTTTTTTGCACTTTTGTCTTATGTTGTAGCCTACAGCGAGGGAGCAAGGAGTTCCCAAGTTGAACTGAAAAATGTAAATAATTAGTAGAGATCCAGACTAACTAGGTATTCTAATTGGTTGTAAAGATGCAATGAAAAAAGAGAAAAGGTAGACGGAACATTTTTTTGTCCCTCATGGTAATTATACTACTTAAATTTATTTTTATTAGCCTACAGAAATAAAAAAACTATAGATTATGGATGAAGTAATTTGAGTGGTAAAATGCGTGAAGAAAAAACCGTAAGTATATTATATTATATTACATATTTGCACGATTGCAGGATTACGGGGTAACTGTAAACAGTAAAATGTGTTGTTCTTCAAATAGCATTTTTCAGTAAGGGATTATGTAGGTAGGTACCTTTACCCATCTACTCGAAAGTGACCATGTTCCAGAAAGCGAATGATGTGCAACAGATTTTTCTCAGAATGAGTCTACAACATTCTGAACCGAACGAGTAGGTATTTTACATTTTTTTCAAAAATAAAACGAAACGAATCTTTCTTTTATGGGAGGTAATTTTGTGGAGGAAGGAGCTCAAAAGTCTTAACACACTTTCAGAGTATCTCGAGCATTTCTGTACAGCGCAAAAAATAAATGTTATGGCTCCGGATGCGTAAATTGCATTTCCCAAAAGAGAAATCTAATCTTATTTCACCATTTTTACCAATACAACGCAATAGCGAGCCGCCATCATTGCACGTACCTGTCGACGACTCGACGAAAATTAATTTCACTCAAGAAGCGACGCTAATTCAAGACTGAAAAATTTTTTCGACATCATTTCACTCGTCTGAAATATTAGATCGCATTTAAAGACGCGAAAGAAGGCGTGCGTAGGGACGAATAAATATATATATTTTCCAGAGACGCTACCAAAATAAATTGTTTTCTTTCGCAAATGCTATTTTTTACTTTTAGTATGGTGGCGAAAATAAAAACCCAAAATATATGTATAAAAAATGGATAAAATAGATAATAAAAATGATGTGTACTTGGGCGGTTATTACGATTAACGAAGGCGGGATAATGTAAATTTTGTCCTTTTTTTTCGACTTGAGGAAAACAATAATGTATCAATTATTCGTAATGGAGTTAGCACAATATGATATACATGCAAAATACACCCACACTACAAGGATTCGGAATGATGTGGACTTACACAGAGGCGGGAACTTAGATTTTTTTGGCATGTCGCAAAGTCAAATTCTCAGACTCGCAGGCAAAAATGGAAGTGTGTTAAAAAAACAAATACCAAAGATACAATGCAAAATTATTTCAATTTGTATTTCGGTGAGGGTGTCGCAATTGTCACAGCAAAAAATTCGGGCATGTCGAAAATATTTTCTGATGTGTTGCAAGTGCGACAACCGCGACACGGAAGTTGCCGCCCCTGGACTTGCAAAAGTTATTATTTAAAATATTTTGCTATTTACGAAAGCAGCAGTTAACGGATGGTCTCATTTGAATTGATACGAAAATATGACACACCGGGTGTCTACGAATAACTGAGACTGATATTCTCTGGTACAAACAGCGCTGCATTTAGGCATGGGCTGAGAGAGCAGTAGCCCATGGCGGCAAAATTTCAGAGGCGAAAAATTTTTAGACGATCCATTAAAAAAAATTTTTTTTTTAATTTTTAATCAAACTTACAAGTTTGGGTTTGTATAAAAATAAACGTTTTTTAACAAAAATATACTGCATGAAAATTTTTCATAACTTCTTTTTTTTTTGGGGGGGGGGCGCACAAAAATTGATTGCCCATCCTAAATGCGCCTCTGGGTACAAATAAGTCCTTGCAGTCTACAACCGAGGTCATAGTCATGCCAAACAACTAATTAATACATCCCTTCAGCATGATACTTTCAACGTTAACGAATCATTCAGTTATCTACTGCGAAAGGAAAATGTAAAAGGGGTATAAAGTTGCCCTCACACAATTTCATTGACGCCCTCCCATCACCGTACTCTTGACCCGCCATTCTGGTCATTTTATAATTATTTTATTTTTGAACTCTACCCTCTTTAACCGCTTCGAAAAATGTTGACCATTACGTGTCGAATTGGATATCATATACAGTCACTCCTTCAGCCGTGGAAAGTGCTAGAAATCCTATGGCACCAGCTTCCCTGTTTTTGAAGCAGTGTTTCCATTTCCAGAAAATTTCATTCTCAGTTGTTTTTGGAAAATATAATCTTAAAGCGCGAGGCAAACATTATGCACCTTTTACATTTTCTTTTCCAATGACGATGGAATAACTCCATTGCCTTGAAATTTCAGGTCACCAATGCAAAATTATTTGCTTTACACACTTGTGTATGCACAAGCCTTAGATTTTTACTACAATATAGGTAACACTATAGAATTTGTTGTTTCGGTGGAAGCAACAAACATTTTTATATATAATATACGATCAGAAAGACAATGTTTACTCTGGTATTTTTCAAGTGAAAAGTAGCTCATATCATTGTTGAATATAATCTCGATACAAAATGAACGAACCTTCATGTAAAAACGTGAAGTATCTTTTTACATGAAAGCATGTTCAGTTTACATCAAGGTAGAGCTTACAATAAATGAGGAGGTTGATAATTTATTCCATTTTTAAAGTTTTAAAAAAAGACTCATCATTATGATAAAATTTTAACGTTTTGTTGTTTTCTGATCGTTAATTATATAAAATATCTTGTGACGTCCGAAAAAATCACAAAAACAACACAAACAACAAACAAAAAAAAAAAAGAGAGCCACAGAAAGGCAGGTAGAGTGTGGGAACTCCTGCATGGCCAAGTGTAGGAAAAGACAAAAAGGAAGAAAAAGGAAAATTCACCATTTTAGAGCAGACACCCCAATTACCAGAATAACCAACCACCCCCCTCCCACCACATGCCTGATTATTAGGCTATCATACTAATTTCAATTCCCAAATAAAAGTTACAGAAACAGAATAATTAAGAAAAACCATATATTTACTGCTCCTTCGTCACAGCTCCGCAGCGGCCTTGAGGCGATGCAAGTTCAGGTGATGTGGTTCTGGATGCTCTCGTTGCCCCGGCTGTTGTAGCCCCGCTGACGAACACTGGTACTGTTGAAACAGCAACTGGTTGAATCCTCTTCTCTGCTCCCGCTACTTAATCTGGTTGCAGGCAGGACCACTATGGAGGTGCGGTTTCTGCACCCCTCTGTGGCCTTTTTCGAATTTAGATTTGACCCAGATTCGAAATTGACTTTAAAGGTCAAGTAATTTAGATTTCGATTGACAAAAAAAAAAACTTACGAATTGGCCACCTTGATGGACGAAATTAAAAAAAAAATGTCAACTTTCAATTATTTCGTTGCTTCCAAAAAAAGGCATGAAACCTCATAAAATTAAGGATAATTTTATACACACAATTCGCGAACTATATTGGTAACATTAAACGGTGAGGGAAGCCCCCTCCGAGTAAGTTTTCTAATTTTTGAGAGGAAATTTAGTGGCCAAAAACAACACTTTCGAGGCAAAAACCTCTACACAGCGCGATCCGACTGCTAAAATTCAACTAACTATAGGCTAAGAATGTGAGGATTGCGCCAAGCATCGAGAGAAATTCCCCCCAGAACTCACCACCAATTGCATCGCCTCGTACAGATCTCTCACTACAAAATTACAGCCAATCCTGTGGAAGAAGATAGATTATTTTGGCCGTTACATTTAAATTTAAACTTTAACGTATTTTCCGGTCCGTTAGGCGAGCAACCGAACGGACCGCCGAAGTTTAGGCAAGCCATTACAGGTATCGAACATAGGCTATTGTATGAACGTACGTATTTGGCGGCTAGGCTAAGAGGCGAATAATAAAATATACGGACAGGCTAAACATGTTAAAACTGTGTAGCCTAGCCGCGTACGAGAGAAATTACGTAGTACAGATATGATATTATTCGAAAAAAAAATATACGTGTACAATAATTCGAAAAAATATTTCGGCGAATTTGGGAGTAGAAAGGGGAATAATATTTTGAAGAAGAAAAAAAAACGGGGAACCAGAGACGGGAGTTGACGTAATTTTATTTAAAAGGAAAAATACGGGTCGGGCATCTCAATCTTCCTCAACAAGATTCAAAAGTGAGTTTACATAATTTGGGAATTGCTCACTCGCTGTGCTTGTTTCATAAACTCTCTCACATGTAAAGGCTCACTTTTGAACCTTCGTGTTTTAAATACTATTCTGTTTTTTTGTGTGAAAATATTAGTAAAATAAGACAGGGTTTGACTTGTACATTCATTATAGAGATGTAGCTTTCTGACTAAAAATACTTTTATATAATACATGATCAGAAAGACAATGTTCACGCTAGTATCTTACAAGTGAAAAGTATAGCTATTATGTAACCTCGATGCAAAATGAATGCACCTCCAAGCAAAAACATGAAGTATATTTTTACTTGGAGCCATGTTCACTCTGTATCAAAGCAGAGGTTACACTTTCCAAATGAAACATTAAATCTGCTACCATGAAAAGGTTGATATTTTGTTCTTTTCTTTATAATTTTTATATAAGACTCATCATTTGATTGAATTTTAATGTTCTATCACTTTCTGATCATTAATAATATAAAATATCTTTCTCAACAAGGTTCAAAACTCAGAGCTGATTTTACATGACTCGAGTATTGCTCACTCTCTGTGCTCCTTTCACAAACTCATTATCATGTAAATGCTCACTTTTAAACCTTGGTGTGTAATAAAATATTTTTCATAGGAAAACATTCGTGATTAGTTTCAGTTGTTTTTGGAAACCTGTGAAAATTTGAACAGAAAATTTGTTTTCCGCTAGTATTCAGGTGGTTCACAATGGAGATGAAGCAATGAACCTACTATATTTAGATAACTAGGACTAGTTACAAGGGTGTAGTCCAAGGCGTAGAAGTCGAGCATGTTTGAAATTTTTTAAATATTTTCTCTTTAAAACAAAAAGTAATAAATTTGATTTTCCTAAAAAATTTTTTCTACGACTATAAATACTAACAAGTTAACTCTTTAATACACCATACTGATTCAAATGCTCTTAAATTGTTGATTTTGTCCTACACCAGGCATATAGACTCAGTGTTAGCAAGTCCGGTAAAGTGTCTGTACTAAGCTACTGTTGCGGGCTTCTCATATTAGCCAATCAACATAATAAGGAAAAACTACCCACACTTCTTCGTATAGTTGACTTTTTATGCACATTCTTGTAGGAATTTATAAGAATTGGGTGGGAAAGTGTGACACGCGAGAGGGGGCTCGTTCATATTCGTAGAAAAGTCATCAGCACCTTCATAGTTCGCATATTTTTTTACATTAGCCGTTCCTAAATGAAAAAAAAGTTTCAACAAAATCATTTAAGTCCAGATAAGCCATGAATTCCGTATAAAAAAGTCCTCAAAATGGACCGACACATCACCTCTCTTTTTGCCACTAAATTCAAACTTAGATCTTCAACATTCTGCCATACATATACCTACGACCGGCTCCACTTCTCACCATTTCAATCCTTATATAAAAAGATTTAATTCGTATTAGTTATATAACTTTCAAATAAAACCATGAAAATAAAAACTAACTTTCATTTGTATAGATAATCGCATTTGCAACAAAAGAACATGTACCTTGGAATTCCAATTTTACAAATGAGAAAATCTTAATTTTTACTTCACCTTACATCTTCCGATTGATCGTTAGGTTTCTGATCAACTGCAATTCGGCTCACAGAGATTATCACAGCAAACCAGAACTTCGTTGATCATAATATGTCACAACTAGATTTTAAATGACTTTGATCACAGTTTTTTATGGACCATGAAAATAAACCATTGAATGACTTTTCATCTCAACGATCTCAATTTTTAGACGGACCCTTCCTGAATATTTCCCAATAAAGTTCAACAAATTTTTTAGCTTGTTGTTGTTTGAGGAAAATCGGCAGAAAATTCACTCAAATACGGAAAACAAGGTGAGTTGAATTTTACAACACATATTTCAGTTTTTTAGAAATAAATTTCTTTTTAGGAAAAACATTTTTAGGTCACAAAATTTTTATCGTCATATACCTATCGACACGGTTAGGCCACTACTAACAAGCATCACGATTCACGCCGAATTATGATTACGGTTTTTTCTGTGCAGGGAAAGGCCCCTTAAAGACTCTTCTCCTCATTAAATTCTGCAAACTAAGCAATAATGATACGGACAGAATGGTGAGGTACGAGAGATATAATTTTGTGGCATACAAAGAGACACTAATCGATCATAAATTGACCTCTACACCAACTATGTTTTGTGCATACGTATTCGGGTGAGATATCCTTATTGCCTTTGTTGAGAGTGGCACTACTGGGCCGGGCAAAGTAAAGAATTCCCTTTGTAAGTTGCTGCAAATGAAACAAACATTTCGATGTCTAGCTGGTCCAAAATGTTGACTGTCGCCATAGATGCGCTCAGATAGAAGTGCAGTTCTTATGCATCTGTTGATGACTCAAATTCACTCTCACTCCGACAATGAGTCGAACTGGCCCATTTTAAAATTCAAAATTTCAATTAAATTTACTGCTTATCAGTGAAAAACCATTTTCTTGCATGCAAGTTTCTCAGTTTTGATTACATGCAATGTGAGGGTCTACGAGTCAACGATTTTTGTAAAGTTTTCGACTGTGAGTAGGTACGTGCGTAGTAATGCGAAAAGTAACATCGACATAATGGAATTTAGAAAGAGGAATTCACATTATTTTCCTCTTATAACGTTCTCCTGAAGTAAAAATAGGGCAACGAAAAATTCCGAAGATATCATTAATGTCAATAAGTAGTTTCTTGTTCCTTCTTACGTCATGAGAACCTCTTTAAGCTCTACAAACATGCGTTTGATACGTAGAAGGTCGTCAGACGAATTACTGTACAAATATCAGTCTTGAACCGCACGGAAACCACACACAAAAAACAAAATACGCTGTCTACCTTCTCTTTCAAAATGTATAACGCCAAAAACCAGTCACAAAATTAATTAATATTCAAGTACGAAATTTTTACACGCGTGGAGAAGGAAGATGAATCAAATGAACCAAAAAGACGTGAACTTATATCTACGCTGAATTCGGTCATCAATTATCACCTTTAGTGCCAGTTGTTAAGAGGGAATTTCTAGCTACTTCAATTTTTCAACGGAATTACTTTACTATAGCTTTGCCCACTGTTGACTTGAAATTTCAACTTTCTTGCGAACGTAAATCGCTTTCCAAAGAAAATTCGCCGACAACCGATCTTGCGGTAACATTTAACCCAATGATGGATTAACACATTCATCTCTTATCTGGAGTAAAGCTCTTCGTTCATGTAGTATATTTATAAAGGAAGAGAGTAATCTCGCACCCCATTATAATCCACTTAGGCACCATTCTGACGACGAGATTATAATCTAGTTACATTTTACTGTCGCAATTTTGTAAGTTTATGTCCTTGTGGTATCTTTTTTCTTCCCTCTTCTCACTCTATCTGACATTCTCGCTTACTAAGTAGTGGATTTCAACATTTACCTTTACGAACAGCTAGTAGGTAATTCTTATTGATGGATGAGTTGAATTTCAGATGAGTTGGCCCAATCAAATGATTTCTTTCATGTTCTTTGCTATTTTTTTCTCTTTTAATTGACAGATGAAATGTGATAGGCTAGGGTAGGTATGTACGAAACTCGTGGTATACATCTTCGATGTGTATTTTTTTTTTACTTTTTCCCTCTTTAGTTCACAAATCAAGTAGGTACTCAGCAAATTATATAATATGCCGACATCCAGATTAAAGATGTTCCTTAGTTTTGTTCTTTTTGAAGTGAAACTTTCTTGCGCTGGGTAGTAAACTAAAAACGGTCATGCAATGAAGAACGTGAAACGAAAAAACGTTACCACTGACCCTCCATACAAAAGTTATGCCCGTTCAACTCTATTTGATTCATTTCCCTCTTTGCTTTCTCTACAAATTGGTGAAAACAATTTTTTAGAAAATCTACTTATTACGCTTGGTGCGGTATTAGCCCCCAGGGTTAGGGGTGGGTACGTGTTTCGTTTCATGACTTCAGGAAAATTTTGGAACTAATAACTCAAATTCATATGTAGGTGTATGGTAGAATCCCTAAAATCCAAATTCAAAACCTTGAACACCCCATATACAACAAAACAACATTATATACATATTAGCTAAACAAATTTTTCTCAAAGATACATTATAAAAATCAGGATAATAAATAACAAGTAAATATATACATTCCGAAATAACAGAACTCATAATCTGACATGAATTATTACTTTTTCAAAAAATTAAATTCCTTTAAACAATTGATATCTTCAATTTCCAACTCCATGATACTTGAAAACTAAAAACCATAGGGAGCTAGAGGAAATACAAAATTGATAAGGCTACCATTTTTGTAAAACTAAAAATCATTATCAACAAATTATTTTGCTCTCTGTATAACTTTAGAAAATCTATAAATCTGTCAAATTTGTCTGAAAACTGTTTAAGCCTACCTGTATCACATTCCACAAATTGTAAAAATTCATTAAATTCATTAAAGGGGTGACTGACCACTATTTTTCTCCATTTTTCATTAGACTCACACTACTCCAAAAACCAATCAGAAATCTTTTTGGAGGTGATACCGAAATCTTTGGGGAAAAAATCTTCTTGGAAACTTGCCTATATAACCACAGTTAAATCATTTTTTCTTCATTAATGGTAGGATTCTAATAGAATCTTTCAACATTAATTGTATGATTCTCAAACAATTTTTCAACATGTTTAAGGATTTGTGTGATCTTCATGCAATTTTTCACCTAAAATAATTCCGCTGTTTCATGGAATTTATTTATTCATTTTTGATCAACCATCATTTATGGCAAATTTTAAACTGATCGCGACTGAAATTAAAAATGTTACAACTTTTTGTAATAATATGACGAAAGCATCAGAATTTTGGTTCATCATTATGGAAAATGGGAATTGTTTACACTTCTTCACAATCAAATTTTGATCATGTATACCTGTTCCTGGCCTTCAGTCAGTTTTGATGAAAAAGTCAAGTATAGAATAAATACAAATCATATTTTTGGTGGGTTCCAAAGAATCCTCCATTTTGGATTCTGACACCATATTATACTGATGGTTTGCTTAATTCTTGCAATACCCTGTATATCAGTCTACTCCAGAAATAGACATCATTCAAAGGTCAATCTTCAAAAACCTGATTGGTGTTGTCTGTCTATGGATCCTGTCTAGAGTATTCCAGAAGTTTGAAATTTGTAGCTGTTCAATCCAGTATGTTTTTTAAAATAAATTTTCTTCTTTTTCAATCGCTTTTTTTATTTTAAATCATGTGTTAAAATTTTCATTCATAAACAATGGTGAAATAATCAAATAAACAATACCTCATATATTGTCCCTTTCTCAAACTAATTTATAGTCCATAAAATATGTTTCTTTTTTCAACTCTAATTACACGATTCTGAAGGTCCTATAAATCTCACG
Source organism: Ericerus pela (assembly GCA_011428145.1). Lineage (NCBI taxonomy): Eukaryota > Metazoa > Arthropoda > Insecta > Hemiptera > Coccidae > Ericerus > Ericerus pela. The sequence goes on from WOFM01000165.1 coordinate 890,436, forward strand.
AACTTTGACTTATTTGAACTTTGGTCTTTCTCCGTTTTGAATTTAGAAAATACAAAAATTTATGTACCCTTATTTTTATAGTTTGCAAAAATACGTAACACCCTTGTTAGATATCACAATATATAGAAAGATAGATATAAGTCAATTTCTTTTTCCTATGATACAGGTCACAATTTTCGTCCGATAATCACGAAATGTGGTACGAACATTTTTACTAAGCCAAAGACCAGACTCATTGATTTTGGTGCGGATCGGACAGTACTTTGGGTACCACCATTTTTGTTTTTATTTTAGCTATAAAATTCTTAAGTTTTGCACCAATAGCCACGAAATTCGGAATAAGTATTTATTTTAGTTCATTGTAGTATACTACCAATTTTGGTGCGGTGACAAGCCGGTACTTCCGGTAAAACTTTTTTTTTAATTTTCATCAACTTTTCTTTTTACAAAAATTAACCACATGTTCATGTTTTCTTTTTTTTATTTCATAACTTTATTATATTTCATTTTTTTTATTTTAAATTATATGATTATGTACCATACTTTATCATCTTAATTAATTTTTCATTTTTTCAATAAATAATGCTTTTAAATTTCACATTGTCCAGTATTTTGTTAGCAGCTAACACATTTCATACAATCATAACATACCATTAACGCATATAAACTTACACATAATTAATGTGACAACTAAAATTCATAATTATTTTTCTCAAAAACCTACTACTGGCGAGGCTTGCTGCGAAAGAGTTTATCAAATTTATATGACTTTTTCTACATTTTAACGTTTATATAATAAAACAAAAAACGAAAAATTACGCTGCCAACAAAACAATCATTTTTCGAAATACAAATTTCACTTACATCGTGTGTCCCAGTACACACTCTTATTTTCTTTTTATTTGCTGCAGACTTTATCACAAGAAATTGTAATGAAAAATTGTTAGATTGGGTGTTCTCCTTGCATCGTCGTGACATCATAAAAAATTTGATGACTTTACATAACGTGTTCTTTTCGCACTTAATGTGAAGCACAGATTTGTAATGTTGCCATATGAGAGTTGTTGCGAAAGTTTTCGTGTATGTGCAAAATGAAATATAGTTGATGATTAAGACGAAAACATCAAAATCAATTTTCATCAGAACTCTTCGATACAAAAGTTTTAAAAGTTCACAACATTTTCGGGTTCTAATTAGGTACGTAGCTTTTGTGACACGGCGAAGTATTTTTGCTAACACCTTTTTTTTTTGGAAGTAAACTTAATTTTAACAGGATGATTTTTTTCATACAGCTCATATCATATACAACAGTTGTAAAACGTGACATCGAATATCTACAGCAGATCATAGGCTAACTGTTGTCTAATTTAATTCACAACTTTAAAGTAAATGTGCAAAAAGAACAGAGCTAGTGTAATTATTCTGACTGTAAGTATTATTGAATTTTTTCCAGCGTCCAAGTCTAAAAGTGAATACGGTATTAGAAAACTACAAATTACTGAATTCATAAAGTTTAGTTTTTGAGACAAAAGTTGATGTGAATCTTTTGACGAAATGCAATAAGACTGGAAAATCCGTTAAAAAAAAATGGAGAATCGTTCGAGTTAAGTGAACAATTTTGAAATGAAATCTTAGGAACTTAAATTGGATGGAGACGATTTAGAAAGAGAAGGAGAGAGAAATTTACAAAAAAAAATATATTACTTTGTAAAAATGGCGTTTTACATAGGGAAATCAACGAGGTTGTGAATTTTAAGGGTTACAAATTCACTTTTAAAAAAAGAAAAAAAATGTAAAGGAATGAAAAGAAAGAGCAAAATGCGAATAGGTACCTACTACTACTTTTCTCAGACCTCTTCATTCGTTTCGTAAAAATTTTATTGTTTTCTTTTTCGTTAAAACTGAATTTTTTATTTTTTTGCAGAACTACGTTTTTAGAATTTAAATTTGCCAAGTATATTTCGATTTAGGAGAATTACGAAGTCAGAAAAAAGAGAAAAAACCGCATAAAGAGTACATTCGGAGGTAAAATTATGATTTGTTTATGCAAATGAATAGAAAGTGCTTTTTTTTTTTTACAGCGAGGAATAACCTTACATTGTATCCTTGTTATATTCTCGATAGTTTTTAGTATTTCAGAAGTTTTCTTGTTTTATTCATAATTTATTATTCGTACTCACAGGGTATATAGTGTAGGTACTTTATGAAGTCTGAAAAATAACATCCTATGTTGCAGGCAAACTCTTGCCAGGTGTCACCGACGGAAAGAGGTAATAGACGTTTTGCAGACAACGAAAGGTCACCGAATATAACAAAATTTTCAGTAAAATTCAGTAGAATTCACTTAGAACTTCTTTGATTCGTGATTGATAATTTGCATTTCAAGTACGTTGATATTTGTACTTTGTTGAAACTCTATCAACATATTCGTAGTCTCTAATCTAAACGAACACAACTGAGTAAAAATGAGTTTATAATAAATTTTCGCTCTCAATTCGAAAGAGGAAGTCCATGTAGGAGAGCTAGTGTTTTTATCTACTTTCAGATTCCTTATCGATTCCTTATGGAAGAATTACATACGAATGCATAATTAACGTGACGGAGAAAAAAAAAGCTGGAAAAGTAAATTTTTTCGGATAAAATTTCACAAACAAAAGCAATTTACCTATGAAGAAATAATTAAATTTTTGAAAAAAAAATGAAACCGATTGCGTATAGGGACATAAAATATAATAGAACTAAAACGTTGTGGAATTACAACTAACGCAGTTTTTGGCAGAAATGCCTTCCAAGTCATGTGTAATAAATGCAAGATTTTTGAATGAAGCAATGTTAATCCCTTCATATTAAATATTTCCTTGATGCAATGTTTGGTAAATTTAACATGGATTTAACAACCTTGAAATACATAGCATTATTATATCTATTCAAAACATTAGAGGGTTTTATTTGTTAAGCATGTTTAAATTCCTTAGATATGCTGTCAAAAACTCTTCTCTTTCCATTTGATTTCAATCAATTTCATATTAGGCTTAATGAGAGATACTTATGAAATCAACATTCATTTAAGTATCATTTATTGCACAATTTAATTAGTGAGAACCAAACCGTATTGATTTTCTTATTTATATCAAAAGGAGAACACCCTGTAGGTATACAAGGTTAGATAACTTTTTTACAATACAGAATTTTGAAGAACTTTGATGGGCAGTTCAGTATGTGTTGTACAATTTTCAAAATTGTGGTTTAAAATTTATTTCCCTTTATGGGTAAACCTCGATTACCACAGGCATTAAACATGGATTTACTTGTTTCTTTTTTGTCTACTGTTTTGGTGTGGCAGCTAACCTTTTACGACATCTGAAACCAGCAACTAACAATAGGCATCGCCGGAGTATATGGTAGGCTGTACACACACATTGTCCACGAGTATTGAAAAGATAGGCGCGTCTTCATTGCTTAGCCTAGCATTTAACCATCGTTTGTATGTTTACATACACGTGTTCACGCTAGGCTAAACAGAGAACCAATTTATAGTTTGTCTGTTAGCCCATGTGCTACAAACGTGCGTTTTTGTTTTAATGTCCGTAGACTAAAGTGTGTGGACTTGGTGATGGACCAAGTTCACAGTCTGTTAACTGGGGCTGAGCCCCGAGGGAAAAGAGGAACATGATCCCACACCCTTCTCCCTTCCAGGCGAAGAACTTTTGTTTTCATTTAATAGTGATAGGTGGAAAAAACAAATACGGTTTCACGTACTTATGGAGGTTATAGTCGGAAAAACATCGAGAATGACAAGTGCGTAGGCCATCAGTTTGCTTTCCTATGAAGTGATGGTCTGTTTTTATGGCCTAGATAAAGGAAATTTTATTTTTCATCTACGGTGGTGCGTACTCGCAGCGGAAAAATCGCGTGTATTTTCGAAGTTTCAAAGTGAAAGACTTCACCAAAAGAAAGGACAGTATCCGTCTATAATTTTAGTTTTGGCCTTCGGAGATCAGTACGTTAACGGACGAAAGAAAAGGTAAGTATTTGTTTTTGAATAATACAGGCTGCATATAGCAAAGAGAAAAAACTAATAAAATATGATGGGACTGTCATTTTTTCTGATTTGGAAAAAATTTTTCATGATTAAACGAACCAAAGTAAACTTTCCTTGCCACAACGTTTGTGCATTTTCAAATAAGTATTTAAACCTTTTTAACTACAGGTCCTGGATTCTACAATTTTGAGGCTTGACCAGTTTTGATTTTTATGCACATTGCGTGATTGAATTGTAGTACAATTTGGTAAATGTTCAAAAAAAAAATCATAGAAATCAAGATATACGTAACAACATATGCATAGGATTATGTACTTTATCTAACAATTAGTTTTATTTTATAATAAAATTGTAGTCAACATAATGATAAAATGTAAATTTATAAGATGATTGTTGATCAAAAGTTAATTTATGCAGTCAAAAGCTTGGTTATTTTTAAAATCAGATTGTACTGAATAATGTGTCACTAGCGTGTAAAAGTTGGCGAGATGCATTTAATTACAACTGGTCGGAGTACGTTTAGGTTCAATAAGTTCATCCTTGTATAATAATTTTCCAAAGAGAGGGTTTGAATGATTGTATGATATTGGGAGTAATTTTCGACTCGCATTTGGAAAGTCACAAAACTTAATTTGATCATCACACTTTCGTCAACTTTATCAGTCATTGTGGCATCAAGCAATGAAGCTGATGACTTACTCTTTGGGATACAATTAAATGTCATCTTATTCAAAAAACAAATTTACGAATACATTATAGGACAGGATACTAATATCCTGTTACAATAATGCAAATTAATCATCTAACTGATTTGGTTAGACATTCACCGATTTATTGAGCAATGTAGATTGATGAGGAACTGGAAATCTTATTTTCAAGAATGGCAGAAAAAATTATATAAACTGACATTTATTCGTTGTGACAAGCACTGGTACAAGTAATGAGCGTAGATATCAGCTGGCATCCTGGGATAGTGGAGATTACAGCTCATTTCTTTATATATTCTTTTGAGCTTCGATATCCATCCGTTTACTCTTTACAACTCGTCTTCGTTTAGCAAATACCTATATGGATATGTATGCGCGCTTGCGTGGGTGAGTGAGTGGTATTTTATGTATCTACCATTCTTGTTAATACGATACAGGGCGTAATTGCTGTTCAATAATCACGAAGTTTGATACACACGTTTCCTCTTACTCAAAAACCTGCCTCACCAATTTGATTTTAATTAATCAATTTGTTCATTAGTTATTAGTTATTAGTTATTTAGTTTAATTTTCCCTCCACTCCTTTTCAGATAATAGCCCTGAAAAATTCATTTTTCTAGCCTGATCAAGAAAATGTCTGGAAAGTCATAATTACTTCAAAAAGTCAATTTTGTCCTTTTCCTCCGAAGTTTAATAAGGTTTTCGAAAAAATCTCAGTTGTTAATTTCCTGCTCATGGAAGAACTCAAGGGAGTAAGTGTATTTTTCGTTTCATGATCCAAGGAAACTTATGACAGTATTTTTGAAAATTCGTATGTATTTAAATATTATAATGCAAGACTCAAAATCCAGAACTCTTTTTTCCAGGAGAACTATGAACCTCCGAGTTACTTAAAACCTTCCTTGGAGCAACACAAATAAGTCCTAAAAATTTCAACTGGATCGATCAAACGGTTCTGAAGTGATGGACATATATATAGACAAACTTACATTTATAGTATAATAAGAGTATGTGCGGGTGCGTGTGCGTGTGTGTGTGTGTGTAAGTGGATGGGTCTGAACATGATCCTATCATTATTCCAATAGATATTCTTCAATAATAATCAGTTAGGTACCTTTTTATCCTCATCACAACATCAATCTTCCTTTTTTTTTTGTGTTACCACCAGTCATGATGAAAGGTATCCTATCGATTTCAGAAATAATTGATTACAGTAACGGACGGGTGTAATTTGTTTTAGTACAGGATTAAAGTCATCGTTCATCCCTTGCCATTCCATGAAGATTTCCCAATCTTTATCCGCCTGTATCCGAAAACTATACTTTTTTTTCCGGCAAATGAGGGAACATTGTAAAACCTTGTTATGCACTATGGTTCGTTTAGCTTGACTTTCATCTTTTTCTTCTGTTTTACTTCTTTTCGATAGGTAACTTACAAACGACTCGTTTTTGATGTTAATTAGTTTCAAAACAAAGAGAAAACGAACCGTGATCTAAAAATCTGAATTCATCGTACGGCAGTTCGCCAAATAAAGATTGGCCAGTACCTTCAAACGAGGGATCTTATTTTGAACTATGTGGTTTTGTTCTCGGCGTTATGATGAATTGGCAATCTTTTTGAACTTTTATCGTCTTTTTTTTTCAGATTATGATGAGTATTCATAGTACCTAATAAAAACGGTTTTGGCATCGAAATCGACTTTATAGGGTACCTGTCTGCATCATGCAAAGAAAATTTATTGTTGGGGTGAACAAAATATTGGCAGTTTGTGACACTACAAAACACTGTCTGGTTTTGGTGCAGGGTTGGTCGAACCTACTGGGAAATTGTGAAATTTCCGAGAATCGGCGTTCCATAGAGGCTGGGAAACCAGGTGTTATTATGTGAAAAAATCACTAAACATCAATGTTCGAAAAAGCAAAATGGTCGCCTCTCTTGCTGGAGAAGAGATCTTACTTAAAAATAACAAAGAAAAAATTGGAATTATTATACTGCAGCGAGACCACAAAAACCTGCGTAATTCCCGGTTTACTTTTTTGGAGTTCGTCCAACCCTACTTCGGCGCATACATTAACAAACATCGATGTAAACTCACGTAAGACGTATGATGGCATTGAATTCAAAATATGCTCCATAAAAGTGATAATGCTTCCCTTCTACTTTTTTTTTTTTTAGTTTTATATTTTCCATTATTGCCTATTTGAGCCTTCTCCGCACACTTTCTGCAGGCAATTATTGGAGTGGACTTTAAGAACGAGTTAAATGATTCATAATTTTAATATCCTTGTCATTCTCTTCTCACTCCTTAATCGTCAAAAGAAAATTAAATAGAAAAACTTCAAAAAAAAAAAAAGCGTTAAAAACAGAAAAATAAGCCTTTTAAAAGTTTTCCATAAAGATGTAGGGACTTACAAACGCATTTAAAAAAGTTATTTTCCAATTTTTAGAACATTTTTATTGTTTCAAGTTGGTTTTATTTGTTTTTTTTATTTTTTTTTTTGAAAAGATGTGATCCTGTGCAAATAAGATCAACCAACTAGTTTTCTCTAGGCTGAGCAATCACCTACGTTATTTTTCGTTAAATTAAACAAACAAGTTTGCGCAGATATTTTTTCAATAAGATATTTTATTCGATCAGATGCACTTCTTCTGTGGAAAACACTGAAAAAAACGTATCTTCTGCGAAAGAATGATTACGATGATAATTAAAATCGCAGTAGTGAGTAGAATAAAAGCTAATGAAAAGGATTCCATTAGTTTTGAAATGTGAAGTTATCTACTCGCTAGAAAGTCTCGTTTTACACATTAGCATATTGCGTCGGTGCATAATGAGAAATTGGTTAACATTGTCTGAGAAATTCGATTTCCCATTTTGGACGAAAGGATTTCCATTTATAATGTCCGACACACGCACAAATTTACAAATGACAATTCAATTAATTACTAACGATGCATTTCAGTGACAGAGCTACGTGTGGGGTTGAGAGGGGCATGCTCTCCAAAAACAAAAGTGTTGGGCCCCCTTATTGGCTCCCTCAGGAAAATTTGAAGACAAATTTCAACTGTATTGGATGATAAGTTGTCAATTAATACGAAAAAAAAAAAGCTTGAACTTATACCTAATCCCACTCTATCCAGGCTCTCACAAAACTTCTACGCTCTTTTCCCACTGGCCCACCCCGAAAAAAATCAAGTCAACAACTAGCGCGTTTCAATATCCCCAATCCTTTCTGCATTATCCAGGCCCACAGCCAAAGACGCAAACTGCAAACTAGGGAGCGTAAAATTGTTTTATGGATTATTAAAGCTGTATTAAAAAAGTTCTTTTTGGGGGGGAAGAGAAAAGTACCAACAAAAACTCTTATATCTGCATAAAATAAAATTTATTAAAAATTTCAACTTGCCCCATTAATACAACTGTTATTTTCAATTTTTATTATTTGTAAAAATTAAAAAACATCATTAATGGGCTTTGTGGAATACCTTGTTGTGAAAAGATATTCTCACCAGAAGGTAATTTACAGATTTTGTATGTGTTCAATCACTTCATATGTAAACATATGGGTAAGCCAAAACCTGGGCAAACACTGGTGATTTTAGAGCCAGTTCGGACGGTTTATATATGGTCTTATTGACAAACACACTAACACATATACGTAATGATTATGTATGTTCGTGTAAATGGCCCAGTGCCTCATTTCTTGTAGTGATAAGAAATGATGGGCCGGTTTGTGTATGGAATTGTGACATCATCGTATTGTTGAGACTGGTCACAATTCGGTACTTGTATATTACTTGCATGTATGTGCAATTAATTACAATCTTTATTTTACATCATATAGACAAATATTTGCCAACCTTGCAGTGGCGAATGTCATTGAGGAGTCCGAGCCTCTTTACATCATACGAGTTGAGTCCCCACAGGCTTCCTTCCTTTTTTTAAATTCAGAAAAAATAGCATGAAGAGCGCCGCCAGAAGGGGCATTGCCCTGCTGCCCACTGGCCTGGCCTTATCTTGTATAATTATACAGGATTTTAATACTAGTTTACCGCAAATAAAATAACTTACATAGTCACGGCATGTACTTCATCAAGATGCCATATTATTGCTATTTGATTTTTGATGCAAAAATAAAGCTGGAGCTAGAGTCAACAACTAGAAATAGGTACTCAAAATTCGAGTAAATAATTGAATAAGATTTTTTTTTTCCACTACATCCTAGTTTCTGCATTCACGCTCCTCGATACTTTTAGAATTTTTAGCTTACAAAAATTACACTCGTGTCACTATCGAATCAATCTACATACTATTAAAATTAACGTAGAAGTTCTTTAGCTTTTCAAATAGGAAATTGTAGCAATTTTTCTTACTTCACCGCAAACGACTACTGAAAACGTCCTTCGTCCTTCGTAATTTCATTTTTTTCGTTCGCCAATCAACCACCTTCTCGGATTTCCTTGAATGCTTTTTCATTAATTGATTTCATCGTGTGTAAAACGTTATTTACACAGCGGAACTGAAGTTTACTCCTTCCAAATGGGATAGAGGAAGGGTGGGAAGGGTCCAAATGGCTGGCAAAAGGTACACAAATCAAAATCCAATAAAATCGATCGTTCGACAGTCAAACCGTAGGTACCTAACGATGTTAATTCGGATTCAAATTCGAAATTCCGTCAAACATTTTTGTACGTGAAAGAGGGAAAAAAGAAAGAAAAAAAAAGCCAAAAAAAAAAAAATCAATTGAAATGTAATTTACATGAGTTGTGTTCGAATTCTTCAGCTTTTAATTACATTCTCTCGTGCGTGGGCTACAGTGTGCAAATTGTCGCACTTACATACTGAAAACAATTCAGATGAGCACTTTTCGTATTTTAACGTCGCCGTCTAAGTGGTATTTTATTTGAGGTCTAGTAAGTGGCAGAGAGAAACAAAACAGCATCAAAGCGTGACTTTTATGAATGTGGTCGGTTGTTTCGCGAGTGTTCAGTGCTAAATGGTAATTTGGAGCGCTGCAAGCGACAACGAGGAGTAAGAATACTGAGAGAATATTCGTAACGTCGAAAGGTATTAGGAGTATAGAAGCAGAGAAAGAGAGAGTTACTTGAACCATATCTATATATTGTTTTTGCTGAAATTAAATACAAAAAAAAAGGGTGTGCTCATAACACTACACGGCGAAAGTGAAACAGCATTCAGTGAATATAATTATAAGACGTAAGCTTAATTGAAAATTCACCATTTTACAAACAGCAAACGTCATTTTGACAAGAGCTCGGAATTGGCAAATAAAAATAAACTAGTATCAGTGGCTGAAGCTGATTACAATTAATGTGATAACATTTTCATATTATTTGACTATTCACCGACCAATTTTCTTCCAGTAAATATTTTAGCTACTTAATATATTGATAAAAATTCGATTTCCATGTTAAATGGGAAATACATGTAAATAAATATCGATCTGGTTTATAAAAATTCGATATATAAAAAAATCTATATTTTTCTATGTTAAATGGAAAATTATAGAGGTTGAGGACCGGAGTTGTAACAAGAAAGAAAGATTTGAGTGAAGTTACGTCCAAGAAGCGAGTGTTTATTTCATAAGTTACATAATTTAAGCAAAGTACATTTTCAGAGTAATGAACGAACGGTAACGGAAATGAACGAGTGAGCGGCGGAAGTGGTATATCAGTGTAGCCGCGAATAGATATAAATAAATGTATTCGATATGTGATCGTGTGTTCGTAGGAGTGAGAGGGGAGAAGGATTGGTGGTCTCAACACCCCCCTACAATCTTTTGAACCGATCACAACTGCGGGTGTTACAAAAGTGTTTAAAAAATAATATGTGTTTGTTACATTTAATTAAATAAAAAAAATTACAAAAATATAAATTTTAAAAATTGAAAACGTGTATATATAAAATGGTAACTGATTTGGACGCTTATGGTAAGTATGTTGATTAATAAATATGAATAAAATATAGTAAATATGGTAACATGCAAAAGTAATTTATATTAGGTAACAAGACAAATAACATGCAAAATAAGATAAATATAAATAAATTATGTTTTGTGATGTTTCAGACAAAATTTTGGTAATGGAGTTGACTTTTTATGGATCACAATTTGGGGATTCTAGGATTTTATGGGTAAGTGAAATATGCTGCTTACTGGATAAGGCTTTTGTGAGTAAGTCAGCTAATTGATCTTCAGTAGCTATTTGTTTGAATATGAAAATTTTGTCATTATAGGCTTGAGCAAGTCCATAACATTTGATCATGAGAGCTCGAAGACGTTTTTGACCTCCTCCAGAGATGACATGAATAACAGAGATATTGTCTTCGTAGACAATTACTGGAGTGTCAATTGAGAAGAATTCACGATTGAGAAGCCAAGCGAGTTCTATGTCCTCGAAAGAATCGTGAAGAGCAATTAATTCAGCTGCTGTTGATGAAGAAGCATGAATATTTTGGCGATGAACGCCCCAATTTATCAGGTCACCATACATGGTAATAAGGTAACCAGTTATTGATTTTCCTTTTTCTAATTCAGACATGTTTATAGGTTGATCGTCAATGTCGGGGGCATAAGTTGCATCGACATAGGCTGATATGCCTTCGGAGTTAGATCTATAGACAATTGCAAGATCGATTGTGGATTTCAAGTACCGGATGATGAGCCGTACATAATTCTTTTTTGTATCATCGGAACAATTTTGGAATCTTGACAGGTAATTGACTGAAAAAGATATGTCTGGCCTTGTGCCTCTAGATACATATAATAGTGCACCAATCATAGACCTGTATTCTTTGTTGTCTGTGCCTTCAGATTTGCTTAATTTGAGGCCTGTCTCCATAGGCGTTTTGGAAGGATTTGAATCACACATTTTGAATTTCTGGAGAATTTTTTGGATTTGGTGTTTTTGGGTGAGTTTAATTATTTGTGATTCACGATTTCTTTCAATTTCGAAACCTACAAAATGGGTTGGGTTGTTTACAACTTTCATAGTGAAACGAGTTTCAAAATGAGTGGTTATTTCATTAACCCATTCGGGATGATTAGTTGCAAGGAGGATGTCGTCTACGTAGATTATCATGAAGGCTATACCATCTGATTCATCTTTACGTGTATATACGCATCTGTCAATTTTTGACTTTGTAAAATTGGATGTTTGAAGATGAGAATCCAGTAACTCAATCCAATTTTTACTAGATGTTTTAAGGCCGTAGATGGATTTTTCAAGTTTAAGTAATTTTGATTTTTCGACATTGCAACCTTGGGGGATATTAAGAAAGATGTCATTTTTAATTTTTGAGTTCAAGTAGGCTGTTTTGACATCGTATTGAACCAGTTGTAGATTCAATAGATTAGTTACGGATAAGATCCACCTAATTAGCCAGAGTTGCACAACAGGTGCATAGGTCTCTGTCATGGTATACTCGGATCTGTCCATAAAGCCTTTGGCAACGAGTCTAGCTTTTGGGCACATTATTCCTCTTTCATTGGCTTTGGCCGTGAATATCCATCGTGTGTCTATAGGTTTAACATTATGTGGACGGTCTACAATTTTCCACACATTAAGGTCTGACATGGATTGCAGTTCATCATTGATTGCCTTAAGCCACTCTTTCTTAAAAGGATTCTGGAAAATATCACTGAAACTTACTGGCATGCAATCTTCTATAAATAGCAAGTCTTCGGATGAGGCTTGTTTTAGTACATTGACCCTATAGATTGCCTCAATTTCCTCTTCTAAGGGTTTTACTTGTAGTTCCTCTGGTTTACTTGTGAAGTCAGCTAATGTTTTTGTCTCATCGAATTTAACATCGCAGGATTTGTAGGATTTCATTTTGATTGGATCTAGTATCTGATAACCTACATTCGAAAAGCCGATCAGAATGGTTTTATGGGCTCGGGGCAAGAATTTTGGGTCGAGATGCTCCTCTTTGTTCTTCTTGGCTTTGACTGCTGATTGCTGTCTCTGTTCTATAGGAACGTGTTTGTATGCAATAGCACCAAAGACTCGAAGATGGGAAATATCGGGTTTAGTTCCGTATAATTTTTCATAAGGGGTCATATGTTTCCTAAATTGACGCGGGTCGGACTTCTATTAATTATATGGGCGGCGGCTAATACTATTGTTGACCATAATTTAAAATCAATTTTTGCGTCATATAATATGGCTCTAACTCTTTCGAGCAGGGTTCTGTTTTGCCTTTCGGCTATTGCATTTAATTCGGGGGTGTATGCCACGCCATCATCTAAAGTGATTCCTTTTTCGGAGCAAAATTGTGTCATTTTGGAGTCGGAGTATTCTTTAGCTTGATCAGTTCTTAATACTGAGATAGGATCATTGGGGAATTTTGTGTTGAAAGATAAATAATACTCTTTAAATTTATCGAAAGCCTGGGATTTTCTTAATATTGGGAAGGCAAGAGTATATTTCGAATAATGATCAATAAAAGTTATAATAAATTTTTCTCCGTTATATGCCTCTTGAAAGGGTCCCATGATGTCTGATGAGACTACTTCCATTCTTCTCGTTGGTCGAGTCCTCACGCCGTGATGACCAAGTCGGGTGGATTTTGCTTTTATACAGATTTCACAAGTGGCAAAGTCATCGTCCTTAAATACCAAATTTTGGGGCATACCTACAACTACTTTTGATAATGCTTTTAGGCTTTTGCCACTTAGATGACCTAATCTTCTATGCCAAAGAGTTTTAGTTTTGTTTATGTTTTTCTTATGCTTTCTATTTATTCCGACACTCTCTCCGTTTAAGTCGTCCTCAGATTCGGAATAAATCTCCTGAGTGACCTTATCCACTTCGGTATCTTGAAAATTTTGGGGGTGGTCAATGTTTTCCTGCTCTCTTTGTGGATTGCTTGTTTCAGCCTCATTCAGTTCTTCGAAATTTTGTTGAGGATCATCTACATGATCTTCCTGTTCTGCAGACGTACTAGGTACAGGCATACACACAAGCTCCTGATAGACCTTATTTTCCTCATCTTCATCAACTATCTCGTAATCAATATAGTACATAGAACCTCTCTTTGGAGCGGTTATAGTAATTTCACCAGTATTTTTATTTATGATGTCTGCGTGATCCGTGTCCGTTATGATTTTAAAGATGCCAGACTCCATGATTTTAGCACCTGACCAAATATCAAGGCTTAAATCAGGATCATAATATACCTCTTTTAGGTGAATAGTGGAAAACTCTGCGTTGGAATTGCAGACGTTAACATACATTGATCCAACATGGGTGGGGTTTACGAATACACCTTTTTTGGCACAAAGTGCTCTACGAGAATTGTCAACTTTGCGTATGTTTCTTAGTTTTGAAATATCATTGACCATATGGTCATCTGCTCCATTATCTAGTAACATCGTGTGGAGTTGGTTTTTTGGGGGGGCGGACTTTGATACTGTAGGGGGTTTAGGCCATTGAAATTCATCTTCGATGTCATCAAAACTTAAATGATTAAGATTTGAATGTAACATCATAGAATATTTGACACGAAAATTGGATTTATCTTCTGACTTTTTTTGGGAGTTCGTGTTATTTGAAATTTGGGGTTTCGAGCTACTGTTCTGATTCTGGGTTTGTGGAGTATTACTTGCAGTAGATGTCTCATTAGGGCATGTCCTTGACATGTGTCCTTTTTTATTACATCTAAAGCACGTAATATCCATTTGGGATACATTGTCTTTGGAAGGATAACTATTTTGTTTGTTTTGGTTATTTCTGTGATCGTTTAGATAACTCGTTGTATTATAATTTGGTTTAGAGGGATTTGAGTTATTATTATTATTACGAAAATTTCTAAAATTTCTTTTATTATTATTATTCATCGGTTGATAGGATGATTTGGGCTGATCAAACCCGGGAAAAGTTTTGTTAGAATATTCAATTCGATCACATTTTTCTAGTATCATTTTTGTAAGTCTGACAGTAGTTTGTTTTTCAATTTCTAATTGGCGGAATTCTGAGAAAACAGTATCAAATTTTTCGGGCAACGACATCATTAATTGATCAATTTCATCAGCTTCCGATAGGGGGTAATTAGCATCACGTAGTTCTTCCACAATGGATGAAAAATATTCCAAGAATCTACGGATGGTACCTCTCCTTGGATCGAAGCGAAGGGACTGAAATTTTGCCTTTAATACCATGATGTTAGTAGCAGTTTGGTTTCTGTATCGAGCATCTAAGATTTCAAAAATTTGAGAAACTACATCGCACGTTTTGACATGATGAAGGATTCTTTTGTCAAGTCTTTCGAATATATGAGCTTTCGCTCGTTCCTGAGTTTGGAAGAATTTAAGCCATTTGGATGTTAGGCGTTCTTCAGATGATGTGTAAATGTAACTTGTTTCACGAGCAGTAGGAAAAATTGTGGAATGGCAACCTTTACCTATAAGGGTGCTGATGACAGTTGCACGCCATCCCTCATAGCCATTTCCACGGAAGACGTTTGAGATCCTATCATTATTTTCAGTGTTCATAATTAATGAATTGACTGAACTTAAAAAAAATATTAAAAAAAATAAAAAAAATATAAAAAACGGATGTCAATCCCCAGCAAATGCCGCAAGACTAGGATTGCCGTACCTGTGTTAACCAAACAATTTGAAAATATAACAATAGTATTTAAGTTGTCCTTGTGTGTGTCTCGAGTAGGTCCACTGCGGGCAAGAGATCACACACGTTAAAGTTGAGACTGGACGCTTCCCAATAAAAAAAAATAAAAAATAAAATAACAAGACTTTTTAACCCAAAAATAATTTGTATAAGAATTCAATATTCGATGAGATGATTAATTAAAATCAGTAAAAAAAAAAATGAAATTGTGAGGGTGAAAATGAAATTAGCTACCTTCTGATCCAGGGAATTAGAAAGGAATAAAATTATTGAAAACAGGGGAAATTTTGTTTGAAATAGTATACCCACAAAAATAATTCGAAATAAAATTGTAGAAAAGAGAGAAAAAAAATTGCAGATGATTTGAGAAAAAAAAAAAAATTTTAATTTTACCATGTATTACGCAAAATTAATTCTACTGGTAACACGAAAGAATAATAAAAATTCACAGTAGAAAAAAAAAAATGTGAATGAAAAAAAAAATTTGAAATATGTAAAATATATTCGAATAAATAATTAAAGTTGCACGAGAGAAAAAGAGCAAAGTGAGAAAAAAAAAAAAAAATTAATTTAATTTAATTTAAGTGTTTGTATAAGAAAGAAAAAAAAATTAAAAAAAAAAAATCGTTAAGTATTTTTGACAAAATTGTGCAACGGCAAAAATTTTCAAGTTACAACAAAATGGTGGTTTGAAACTGAAAAACCGCGCCAACGTATTTATTGAATGGGCGAAGATAAGCGTTCGTAGGTTCGTTGCACTTAACAAAAGGTTAATGTACAAGTTCGAACGAATGAACGAAACGAGCCGTGCATACGTCACGAGTTGTACACTCCAAGACAAAAGTGGCTGCAAAAATTTGCACAAAACTTGCCAAAATTTGTACTTAGAAAAATTTTGAAAAGGCCAAAATTATTTGAAATTAACGATATTTTCAAATATACAGGTTAAATTTTGAATCGAAAGAGTTAAGTTACACGAAAAACATGAAATTGAACACGAAAAAATATACGAAAAATACGAAAAATTACGAAAAATATGTTTTTTATTACCTTTTTTCAGCAGAAAATTTTCAAGTTATACCTTTTTAATCGTTGATTTTTTGTTTTCAGGTTCGTTTTCTGGAATTAATGAAGGTGGTGCTCTGGAACTGCCGTTTGAACTGCGCTTCGGTTGTTTTGAACGTACTTCGATGAGAGTTTGAGTTAAGTTTTTTGAGTTTTGAAGATGATACCAAAAGTGAAGTTGAATTAAGACGATGAATACCAATTTTGATGTTGTTGAATTGAAGCTTTTACGTTGGTTTCAGATCAATTTGTGACTGCTCAATGCGATTTATTTCCAATTGATGACTTCGACGAATTAGTTCATACACAAGCAGGGCAGATACTAATGAATTTACTAGTTTTTGGGCAACACAAGCAGGGTTCCCAAACAACTTAGCAATCGACGAGTCCTGGAATTTTTCGATACACTTGGCTGGATTATACACAAACGGGGCAAATCCTTTTCAGCAAACGACGAAACTCATTGAACGTTTACAGCATTCAAGGTGGAATTAAATTTTTCGAGAACAAAAATTTTATGACTCGGAAAAAAAAATGGTAGGTTGGAACTAAGTTACCCAACACAAAATAAAATTACGAAAATATTAAAAACACAATTATTCACGAAAAAATTTTTTTTAAAAAAGTTTGACTTAAACACAAAAAGAAAATTCACAATATATAAAAATTTTAAATTATTATTTTTTAAAATCTGTTACAGGTACAAGGATTGTTACCGAGCGATGCTACCATATAGAGGTTGAGGACCGGAGTTGTAACAAGAAAGAAAGATTTGAGTGAAGTTACATCCAAGAAGCGAGTGTTTATTTCATAAGTTACATAATTTAAGCAAAGTACATTTTCAGAGTAATGAAGGAACGGTAACGGAAATGAACGAGTGAGCGGCGGAAGTGGTATATCAGTGTAGCCGCGAATAGATATAAATAAATGTATTCGATATGTGATCGTGTGTTCGTAGGAGTGAGAGGGGAGAAGGATTGGTGGTCTCAACAAAAATGCATGTAAACCAATATCGATATTTTATCGATGTGTGAGAAAAAATAGGGAAATAAAGAAACATCGAATTCGAAAACAGATCCCATATAGAAAATAAAAATGTTATCACATTAAAAAAAATAAAAAAAATATGTATCACTCAGCTTTAAAATTTTAGGAAATTTCTTAGTAATAATATTTGTATTCCCTAGATACAATTTTGCAATTTTGAAGCGAGTGCACAATTTAAATGATCTTCAAAATTATGCCTAAAGGAATACTGCTATGCAACTTTATGTACTCGCGTACATAAAACGTCCTGATCTCTCTGATGTACTTGTTTTTTTTTTTGGTTTTTTTTTCAAAGTTCGTTAACGGAATAAAAGGAATCAGAGGAGCCAAGATTCCCCAAAGCTTTTCCAAATTTTCTTGGATACCTTCCCCCTATTTTTGCACCCCTCATAATTTTTTTGCGGGTCTCAATTACTATAGAAATATTTCTTTCTATCTCGCTTTACTTCTGTCCCTGGACCCTAAACCATTAAAAATAAATTTTTAAATCAACAAATGAAATTAATTTATAAATCAACATATTTGTAAGTAGCATAGAAGTATTAGCAAAACGATCAATTATTTTTTCATGACCAATACTTTCTAAAACTTCTGATTCGATAGCAAGAATCAATATCACACTCATATAAGGATCCAACATGACACTGCGCAAACTGTTTTTTATGATTTTATGTTTACTAAATGCAAGTTCTGCAGCGCAGCTTGTTACGGGTAAAGTAATTAATATTTTGATTAAAGCTCTCAAAGATGAAAACATTGAAAACTGAGAAATGAGATGAAACAGTTTTCCAAATCCTCTGGCAATCCATGGTTTGAAATCTTCCTCCTCCTCTTCTTCCTCATCCTCCTTCTCATCCTCGTACTCTTTCTCTTCTTCAAGCTGTGTTTTTTTTTCTTTACAGGAACAGGGAGAAGATCTGACATGTTTACATTTTTCTTTAAAATTGGGTAGATTTTTTTTAATTCATTTGCTTTTTTTGAAACCTGAATGGGATCCAAATTGTAGAAACGACCTAAGTTATCGATGTCATTTGGCGCAACTTTTTTGTTTTCTAACAATTTTTGGTGCATTAAAGAGATTAGCTTTGTTTAAAAATTCCAACGTATTCTCAGTGAATCGTATCCTCAAAGCTTCCAAAATATGATCAATTACAATGAACCAAACATTAACTTTCAAATCTAGAAAACTGTTGAAATGTGTGTCAGTATCTATACCTATTTCATCGTGGAATCTTCTTCTAATACATTTTCTTTTCACTCCTATGGTTGGTATATCGAAAGTAGAGCACTTTTCTTCAATAGACTCGAAAACTAAAATTTGGGAAGCGATAAGCTAGCTGTATACGGGTCAACCATTGTGTACATAACAGGGAGATAAAAACATCACTACATCTGCATGGCCAGGCATGTTAGTGTGTTGCGCATATGGCATGTTACAATTATCATTATGCTTGTTATATGACATAACAACACGCGTGACGCGTAGCTTTGGCAAAAAATTTTGTAGGTACAATCCTACCGAAGACCATCATCAGGGTGCCTGGTGATTTTGGGGGGTATTTTCTGTGTCGGATTGTGATTTCTAAATTCTCCCCAAAAATCTTTTTGAGGACCTAGTCCTCAAGAATATGGCTTCTCAGCTCCTCTGAAAGGAATGAGTTGGTTTGGAAACTGTAATCTCAACCTTGAAATAAATTTTGAAAATATTTAAATTTTCAAACTCCTCCTGTGCTTAATACTTTGTAATACACAAATGTCTGTTACTTTGAATTTATTAAATCTCGATTGGAACTTGGACAAAGTGTTTCAAGTTTATCAATCATTTTCAGTCTAAAGTATTCTTTCACACTGTGTTCAATGCGGTAACTAGAATTTATCTGTGGGAGAAGTTTAATAATCCGAAGAATTTTTTTCAGGCGTTTTTCAGTAAATTTCCAAAAAAAATTTACTTAATTTTCTTATTTTTTTTAATTCAGGCCCGGATAATATTATCTAGGTATATGTCTTATTGCCTAAAATTTAATATTGGATTTTTAAGCAAACAGATGGCGCTACTATCGATCGCTAAAACAAAAGAAATGAAAGTGAAAAAACAACCAAGAAATTTATCAAACCATGTAAAAACTCAATAAGCAGTCAACCACCTATAAGAATGATAAGAATTGATCCCTCTTATTTAAGTAGCACTAAAAATCCACAAGGTGTCAGACATTTTGCTTAAAAATCCCAATTACGTATGGTCGTAGTGGGTGGGAGAGAAGAGAACAATATTAACGAAAAAATCTTAAAATAATAATTGACAATAACATTTTAATTTCACGTTAATACGTTTTTGAGTACCAAATAAGACTGATAAAAATATATTGAATCAAACAATCAGTGTTGCCAGTTACCACCAAAAAATTTCCACATTGAAAAGTCACAGAAGAGAAAAGTTTAAGAAAATGGTACGCTGGAGCTTGGAGTACGAAATATATCTAATTTTTTCTTTTTTTTTCTGGAGGGAACAAGACCTGTCGCTTGCCCCCCTCGTTACGGGAATGGCTCTAAAAATAACTTCCCGCAGTAACCTAAAAGGTACAAAATAGAAACCATATCGTCATTGATAAATATTCATTTTAATATGGAAAAGTTGAAGAAATAAGAACTTCGCATTATGACTTACAAAATTCTTTATATACGTACCAATAGGAGACTGAACCTTCATTGGAGCATGAAGTTAACCATGTATACGTTTAATGAAATTGCGTGAAAGTGAAAAAGGTTCGTAGTAAAGATAAGAATACGAAGGAACCCATCCATCATAAACTAAGTACTATTTATTATTATTATTCATCAGTACGTAAATCAAGAACCTAGAAAATAAAGGCTATAAAATACTTAAAATTTAGTATCACGGCTAACACCAAATTTAGGACATTCTTCATGGAACTATTGCGTGAAACCATCCATTTCATGATCAGTTTTTTCCTCTTCTTTCTCTTTCTCTTTTCCTTTTTTTCTTTTTATCTTATTTTTCCCTTTCTTGTTGGACAGATCATATCGAACAACCACTTCATGAATACAAAGAACTTTTCTTTCTCTTTCTACCGTATTACGTACGAATACCTACCAATCTACAACCTTCGACTGCCTACAGTATATTTTTCTTTTCATTTCTTTATCCTATGAAATATCAGCTACGCACGCGAACCATTTCGTGGGAATATTAAGTTTACAAACGAATTTTTGCGTAAATAGAAAGGAGAAACTATACAGAAGACCCACTACTTTTGAGCTGAGAAAAATGGCAAAAAAAAACACACCTACACAAATTGTACGTTATTTGTTTTTTTTGTTTTTTTTTGAGGAAGAAATGAGGAAGGGAGCATTTTTTGAAAAACGATAAAATTCGTTTGTACAAACATTTAACTTTGTCGCATCATCGTGACGAAAATTTGTCAAAAGTTAACACCTGAAACTTGAATAAATAAAACACCAAATTCTTGTCAAGTTGACGTTAAAGGTAAAGAAAAACTATACACACAAATGAAAGCAATGAAAGAGAACGTTGAAAAAAACGTTCAGCCAGAATAATTAATTTTTTTCTTCTTTCTTATTCCATTTTTTTTTGTGCGTTACTTCTCAAAATAGAACATGAAGGTGGATTTCCGCTACTTTCTATTTTCTTACAAGTTATCTACCACATAAATTTCACTACCTAAAGTCGTAAGAAAATATTTAAAAACTTCTAAGGAGAAAAAAATGCGAAAATTAAAAAACAAAGTACGTATTTTTTACCTTTGTATCCTTTATCATTAGTTCCCATTGTTAATATTAGTGATTATCGTGTATGAAACAATTTTAAAAGCTTCAACTTTTATGATTTGTTTTTCTTGCATAGTGCAAAGTAAATACTTTATAAAAAATAATTCATTCAAAAGTCAAAGAATTTTATTTTAACATTTACAACCTTCGCAAATTGAAAATATGAACATCACTGACACAACGCTGATAATGCGTACAACAATATTCATTCAGAGTTGAAAAAAGAATTCGTTTTAAGGCAAATTTTATGAGTAAATCACCCTAAATTCAAGAAATCGTTACTTCTACGACAGTCATTTAGGCTAAATCTCTGAGAACTTTCAGTAACTGAAAGTTAGAAAATATAAATGGAAACATCAAGTTTTTTTTCTTCTTTTGCCTTATCTGCGTACATTTTACTTCAAGTAAAATATTGTAATACAGCATACAACCAAACCTGTTGTTTCAAAATACCATTAAAACTCCTTCATGTAAACTGTGATGGTTTAAGCTGTGGTATGTGATCCTTGGTAGGTAAAGACCAAGTCAATACATAACCACAATTCAACCCACAACACAATACAATTGGGGACCAAGGCTGCAAACAATTAACTACATCTGATGGTTGCAAATTATCCTAGCCTAAACCTGCACAGTTGGCCAGGTTTTAATTTTACCGCTTTATACTATGCATTCAATAAAAGTTGACCAAAACGACCATGTATCCGAGGTGATGCTCATAAAAAGAAATCATCTTGTTTTACCTTGGTTTGATTCGAGGTGGCCCATTGCCAGTGAAAAATTTAACACATGATTAAAAAAAGTATCATCTTATAATTCAAAAAATATTAAAATGTTAACGAAAATGAAGACAAAAAAATAAATGATGTTGCTTCTATGGGTTGATTGGAGCAGCAGAAAAATTTACATAGAATGTGATGAAATTGGCTGCTTCGAAAAAAAAAGTAAAAAGGGAGATAAAATAATAATAAGAGATGGTACCTAGGTACACAAATGTGAAAATTACAGCCACCGCCCAGGAGATAAATAACCAGAGGTGGTGTAAGGCGAAAGAAAGAATGAATCAAAACGTAGGCTAAATGGAGGGAGAAAAAATGTTTGACATGAACGAACTTAGGCTAGGTGGTTAGCCTAACTAAGACGCTCACGGAAAATTTATTATTTGGGGAATTAATTTCAAATTTATTTTAATTAAATTTATTTTTCAAATGCGGACGCGGGTTTGAAATTTTTTATTATTATTGGTCATTGTCAGCCACACCCGTCAAAACGTACCCAAAAGCCAGCTGTATAGGTAATTCGTAATTATAGAGATTATTCGTAGATTAGGTGACCGAAGAAAAAAAACGAAGACGAAAAGAAGGTGGACATATGAGAGCTATTTTTCGTCTATTGATCGATTGATGACTTTTTTTCACTTTTAAATTATTGACATCGTATTATACTGAAAAATAAAAGCAGAATAATTATCAAGGTTTAATGGACTGAAAGGAGATCAAAATAAATCTCAAAGTATTGAACAGAATAGAAAAATTTTTCCCTTGTTTTTTAGGTTTAAAAAATTTTGTTGTAGGTTAAAATAAAATGTAATATTAAGAAAAATGTATGATTCAACGTTCAATAGTCATAAAATAAGTTGGTACATATTTAGTTAAGATTTTTAAAGCCACATTATAGATCCTATTCAATATACGCCACTGTATTCTCTTTTACAATATTCAAAAAATATCCATTTTACACAAAAAATCGAACAAATTGAGACCAATTATTACAGCTAAGTCATATGTGAAAATCACAATGGTTCATTGGGTCTTTATTATTGAAATAATGATAATTTTTTTTTTTCAATTACGAAAAATGCCGGAAAATAGCTAAAAACATAACCTGGAAAGAACGTAAGTAAGACTTCATGTAAATATTCATTCAATAAAAGTTACATAAGCATAATATATTTAAATTCAACTATAGCAAAGAGAATAGAAAGTTTAGGACGAAAAAATTCTCTCCCCCCGAGCATGTGATAGGTGAAACAAGGTTCCTATCAGCTAACTACCTCTGACAAAAATATTGCAATAACCTTGGCAGCAAAGCATTGTTTGTACGTTTTCAGTTTAGTTCATTCTGTTGTTCAGTTTTTAGTGACTTTCATCGTGAATGATAACGCAAATATTTCTCCAATTATTGCTACAAATTTAAGAGACTTGTTTTGAAAAAAACAATTTCTACAGCTTCTTTCCTCCATAGACGATCACTTCGTACAAAAATATAAGTACATATCTGCAAGTATACTCACGATATTTTGAGAAAACTGAATTCATTTTCGTTTTTAAATTAAAGCATTGAGAAAACTGAAATTTAACATCGTTTCTACTGTGCACAAAAACTTACAGTCAATTCGATGTTGTAGGGTTGTAAAAAAGAAAATATAATACAGTCTCGCATATGACCACCTGGAAAATTTTACAGTTGTAATCACCGCGAGAATAAACGTATTTCTTAGTACTTAATGCGCATAAACTTACGGGTAAAAAATAAGAACGAGTGTTTATGTATTTCGTGTAAAAAACATTGCATAACTTATTCGCCGTAAATACGATAAAATATCGTAAAACTAATGCTACATTGGCACAAATCTAGGTGAATTACCTGCAACAAATCAAGTATTTCTTGCAAAGATTTCTTTTTCACACTTAATTCAAGAGAATTTGAAGGACGGTGTTTAAATTTTGGGTTCCAGGTGAGCCTTTGTTAATGGACAGAGGAGGTAAGTAGTTATACAGTTATTTTAAAACAACTGATCAGAAAGAAGAAAAAATATGTTTGCGGGTTAACCTAATAAGAATTATAATAAAAATGTGCACGATTTGTCGTACAAAAGTAACTTTTAAAGTTTCTATGAATGACGCGGCAAATGAGAATGTATTCTATCCTTTCATTATTGAAGTTTGGAAACATTGGGCACTCTGTCGTAGCCTACATCTGGATCGGAAATATATTTTATGGACAAGCTCCAAGGAGAAAATTTATTCGACTCTCAAGAATGGAGCATTTACAGATCAAGATAACCACAAAACTAAAAAAGAAATACATCGTCATTTCTTTTGAACCCATAAGCTTTCGGTTCCGATTTAAAGACAAATAGTCAGCTCATTTTCCAACAATAGGTACATGCGACAAGTTTTCTTCGCACCAGTTAACCTACGAGTGAATACCAATATAAACTCTACTCAGACGGAACATACACATCTATGGACTTACAACATAGCTCTTCAATACGCACCACTTAGAGCTAATAACTTCGAAGAGGGTCGGTTATTTTCTTCACATTAATTTTGAAAAATGCCACTAATAATTGATCGTTCGTGCCCACCTAAAACACAAAAGTACATCAAAAATACGTTAGTAACGAATAGAATAGTTATGCTACATGAATATTGTTTAGAGCCGTCGTCAATAGAACAGAACCTTCACATTGTCGAAAATCAATAAAAAGTGATTGGCCAATTAACTTAATGTTGCTAGCTTAGTATCCCACTCCTTCATACAATCAAATCATTCAATTCGAAAGCTGCGATACCAAAGTAATGGCAACACTCTTATGGTGCCTAGCACGCATATTTTGAGTCGCTGTCAACGTTTCGAGCATCATTTTCAGTTTTCAGTTACCATTGTTTGGTTTAGTAATACCATTCCCCTTATCATTCAAATTAGGCCTAAAATTTGCCCGCGACAACCTCTACTTGGAGTATACATAGGCTTACCATAATTATGAAGTTCCAAACCAGAACAGTGTAGGTAGGGTACACTATAACATTATTTATCAAAAATTTACTAATAGTTATTATTTTGGAACATCCTTAGAATTACGAAAAATTTACCGAATGATTCTGTTTGAATAATTTATATATCCAATAAACGAGAAAGATTGACAAGCGACAATAGCTGTCTTTAATACGACGAAAAAGTTCTGCATCAAAAGTTTTATTTTTGGACTAATTCTGTTGAAGATTGGTTCTAAGTTCTACTCGTCAGTTTTGGTTCGCTGTCAGTTCTGAAAAGTGAAAACACAAAAAACTGATGTCACAAATTGAACCATTTTATCAATTTTTTTTTATAAGAAAAGCATAAGTTATTAGCACGTTCATATCTTTTAAGGAGAACTCTTTGCTAGAATTTAATCACAGAATTGAGCATTGAAATTAGGCACTTTGTGAGCAGAAAAATTTTCTTTTCAGTTTTACCATGGTAAACTAAACATATATAGCTTCTTCAAAATTCAAGTGCCGCCCTTTTCTAGTCAAACGTCTATTTTTTTTTAATTTAAAAAACAAAAGTTAAAATTGAAGTACATTTGAAAATAGAAATTTCTTTTTTATGTTCTAATTTATAGTTAATCAAACATTTCTATAAGATTCAAGTGTCGCATTTTTCCAAATTGAACAGCTAGTTTACCAAAAACGAGAAAAGGAAACAAAAACTTGGCACAGTTTTTGCCCGATTGAACAAACCCATATGCAACTTTATATTGTTCAGTATGTAATATTATGCAATTATTATATTCTGCAAAAGCTCAACAGGAAGTAGCCTACATACAGAAAAATATTTTATGGTGCATGTTATGCAGCTATGCACCGAATATTCGTTAACTAATTGTCAACGATGACAAAATCTCTAACGATAAGAAGAAAATGATGAGAAAAAAAAACTGCTAAAAGGCCAACCACTTCTACGCTCGCTCGTTAATTTTTAACGACTTGACGAATCATTTTAATAAAACCCGAAAGTATGTCAAATTTTTTGTTTCTAAAAGGTGTTAGATTTATTCATGTGCTCGTAAAGTAATCGTTAAGTCGACAAAATTGGAAAAATTTTGAATAAAAAAAAATTGAACTCCTGTATTGTGAAATCGTCGTTTTCCAGCCCTCGACGCTCAGATATAATCATTTAGTTACTACTTTCAGGAAAATACATGAAAGTACAATCCGAAGATGAAACAATTTCACTACATAGAGTTGAAAATTTTGAGATCGTAATAGTTATCTCTAAAAAGAATCAGAGATAAAAATAGAGGCAAATTTTTGAGTTTGAATTTCCCTTCCTGGGTGAAAACGATTTTGCCAAATTTTTAATTGAAATTTTCGTTCACGTTTCCCAAATTCTGAAAATTTCAATGTATACTTGAAAAAATATTAGCCACAGTATTTCTCTCAGTCACATAAACTCTTGGGTATTGTCAAATACTTTATTCTGGTCTATATGTTCTCTTCGAATAAATACGACAAACTGCAATTGATTTGTGCTAAAACATATTTTTAGTACGTACGTTTTTTTATGAAAAAATTGAAATTATACCAGTTCTTTTTGGTCTGTTTCATTTTTGTCTGAAAATCCTAAAACGATTTTTGCATCAGAAATCTAATTTTACACTAGGCAGCTACATAGTGGCGTAGAAATTGGGTGTCTTGTCCCCGAACCTCCCCCCAAATTTTTTGAGGACTTTGATCCAATCAGCCTGAAATTTGGTAAATGGTAAATAAAAGTTATAGGAGTATAATTACTTTATTTATTTTGAAGCCCCAATATTTACTAATAATACCAGTATAAAAAAAAGTCGTATTTTTATCCGGTGTGACTCCTCCCACCTAGCCCTTATCCGTCAACATATTTAGATTCTCTTGCACATTGCGCGAGCATCCATAATTATTTAAACATTTCAGCCACACAGCCAGTTTCAGTTGCCAGTGTAGATATTGTTATTTTACTATAAAATGTATGAAAAACTACGAATAAAAAGTACGAAAAACTATCTTCGTATCTCAACAGTTGAGTAGCTGTTTAATGGACTGTCATCGATGTCAGTTCACAGGAAAATTGAATTTCTTCTGAAAACTGACATCAATGAGTTTTCGCGGTCTTCGGGAAAAATCTTACCAGCGAAATTTTAATTTAACAAGTTTGATCTCAAAACAAAAGCCATATGTAGGTATATTATATCCACTGAAATCCGAAAAATTTTATAAAAATTAATTTTAAAGTTTTTTTTTAGGAAAATCACCTTATCCCTGAAAATTATAACTTTAGTCATTAAATTCAATTCAAATTTAATATTAATGGAACCAAACTTGTTTACTTTTTTATTTGTATTTGATATCTTGAACAAAAATGAAATATTCAATGTGTGAAAAAACTATTTCTTTTTAAATTATCTCAACGTTAATACTAATTAAGTAACTTCATAAATTCTATATATTCCGACAATTATACCCCTCTCCTTTGTCAACAGAAAATAATCTCAATGTAGGGTATGGCTTTTGATTAGGTACCATCTGTAATGAAAAAAAAAGGTGCCCACAAATATTTGGCCAAAACCCACCCCAAAAAAAAACATTATGCTCTGACGACGCGACTACGCCACTGTACCTTCCTATGATTTAGTCTGTAGTCATTTTTTTCGCAAGTTTTCAAAAAAAAAAAAAAAGAACAAAAAAAAATACTATTACACGCTCTTCGACTGCGGATGTGTTTTACTCAAATTTCCTCTACTAATTGAAATGTGCAAAAACGCCATAGTTCTGTACCTTGAGAGAGCTATGAACTAATGATTTGGTTTCTTTTTCTGACCCACACCCCATCAAACTAGGATTACAAAGAAATACATCGCACCCAGCAAAATCTGACATTACAAATGTACCTTATCCAATTTTCGCCTTGATCACGTCGCAGGATTTAACTCAAGACTGTATGAAAAAAACTCGAAAGATTGTCAACTCGTCAGAAGAAAATTAAGATAAAGGGAAGAAAAAGAGCCAGATTAAACCTTTCTTTCTTTCGTTTAATCCGCAAATGACTCGCCTAGCTCTAGATGTGGCCCAGTTCCGTCGTACGATCCCCTATAAATGAAACAAGAGACGCCGGTAAAAATGAGTACCATTATTCTCGACTACCCACTCCCTCTTCACCGCGACTGACATTTTATGGCCTAGAAATTATTTTATTTAACGCCCTTCAAGCAAACCATAAATACGACACCGAGCGAAGGAGAAGGGGCTAAGGGTGCGAGAAGATATACACTTCTCCTTACCGTGTAATTCCTGAAAACCGGAAAAGAAAATAATAAAGGGAGAAAAGGTAGAAAGGGGAAAAGGAGGTGAGTGAAAGAAAAAGTAACAAGAAGTCGTGTGAGACAAAAACACACTAAAGTAGGCACCTATATAGTTGATTCTTTCGTCTACTCTTTAGCACACTGGTTTATGCCATCTTTTTCTAGCTCCCATCCACACAAACACACTTCCATCGCCGTACTCACATTCTTCTTCCTTGCCGTACTTTTCACACAGAATCGTCTTTTGACGATATACTTTTTCAGTTTGGCTGCGCCCCTTCTCCTTCCCCTTCTTAACGCTGTCATGATGGTAACCACTGTTCGTCTCTTTCTTCCAGTCGTTTCGACATAAGGCACTTCGTGTCTACATCTTTTTTGGCGGTGTGTTACAGCTATTCTTCGTGTATATATGAAACCAACCAACCACCCTTCATAAAATATCCTTTTCGTCCTGTCGACCTGTCTCCCTTTCCTCCCCATCGTCTTCGTTCTTTGCCATCTTTTTCTCTTTCTTTTTCGCTTTACTTTCTATCTCCGTTTTTTTTCTCTATTGTTTCCCTCGCGAACACCAAAATAATGGCTTTTTCCCGTATGACTTTAATTTCAAAGCAATTTCGTCTTTTCTTTTATCGTTTTTTTTTTTTCTTTTTTGTGCTTTTTTATCATTTTCGAAGAATATTCTACTCTTTCGCTCCGTCTTTCTCCCACCGTCCCGCTGTTTATTTATTTTTCTACAGTCTACACTCGTCTATATCGTGTTTTGTAATTTCATTTTCCCAACCCCCTCCCCTCGAACTATCTCTCCCCTTTCTCGTTCGCTAGCTGTCTATCTCTCTCTATTTCTATCTTCTTCTCTCCCTTTTTATTTGTCTCCTTTTTTTACGACTTTTTCCACACTAACCTACGGTTTGCTGGCACACTATCAGCGACTGGCTTGACGAAAATCGACGATTTACGAAGATTATTTCCCTGAAATGCGCGCGCGAATAACGACAACGAAAACTTTTTCTGAAATAAAATTTTCGAAGCGAATAAAACTGATTATCAGCTGGACGTATCGAAGCATGTAGAACCCGAAAACCCCGTTGGTAGCAGCGAAAGAGGACAAATGTAAGGATGCGGCGAAGGGATGAAGTACCGTGGTACTACAATGGAACGGTTGATGGAAGAGGAGGGGAAAGGGAAAACGGTGGAATGAGTCGTAGTACGACATACCTACGTCTAACGTATTTGTCGATTCCCTTATTCGACCCACCCCCCAACCGTCTTTAGTTGAATATCGTGTCTTCTGCTCAATCGTCGGTGCTTAGGAGCTAGAAAAAATATTAGACCGCGTATTTTCCTAAACTGGTAACCGACCACAACGTCGCAAATTTTAATTATCTTAAAAACCATTTCCTGCATGTCTTCCTTTTTTTCTCTCTCCTCCACTTTCTTTTTGGAATATATTTTTCACAAAATTTTTTGGACTGGTAACGTTTTGAATGCGAACCGATATTTTTGTATCGTTGCTAACGTTTTGTATCACGTCATATATTTCATCAAATATTAAGTAGGTTTTCTATGAAAATGTGCTCATTAATTACTCAGTTTGCTTGCAAACTGGGAATTGAAATTGGCCTCGTGGAAGGTTTAGGGATTGGGATGATGAAAATTATCTGTTTTATGACAAAAGAAAATGACTGGCAGCATTTTCTTATTTAGACTAATTGTTTTTTTCATACGAACCAGTAATATCCAATTGTTTGTGATTATATGTATTTATACGAGTGTTTATATATGTTACGGAGGTACCTTAAGTTTAAAATATCGGACTTGGTACAAGTTTTAACTTGTACCATCCTAGGATGGCACAGACATTTTGTATAAAATTTTATTTTTGATCAACTTTGTACAAGATAAGTTGTACCAAGTCCGAAATGATCACTTTTCGTAATATTTTTGGGAGAAGATAAGCCTTTAGATGCATCTGTAGCTCTTTCTAGCTAATAAACAGAGAGGACAATTAGGTAGGTAATGAAAGAAATTTTTTGTTCAGTTTTGACTCTTCAAGTTGGTATTCTTTTTCATACGTTTTTATTGCAGTTACTAACACGATGAAATGTGACGTAGTTCTTGTACTAACATATAGAAGCGCTAAAATCGGGTTTTTTGATTAATGATTATTATTATCTTCTTAACTTTGTTTTCGCTACTCACGTTTCATGGTCACTTTGGCGTCATGGTAACGTCATGGATTGTCAACCTGTGAACGCCTTGTTCAAATTCCATTAGGTATGACATTTTTTTATAGTTCTTTTTTTTTGGTATAAAAACGTATCTTTTAAAAACTCTTTTTTAACCTAAACTTACATTATCTGGTTATACTTATTCGATTTGGTAAAGCGCCGCATTAGAACTTTGAAGTTATTTGCGTTTTCATTTCTCAGAACTAACGCTAAAACTAGAATGTAGAACTGAGAATTAACTTTCAGACAAGACAGGTCCACCACTGTAGGGCTCACCAATCCTTCTCCCTTCACACCTGCGAACTCTTTACACATAAACTTTAATAATACTTTTAATACTTTATCTCGTGGCTACACTAACGTTATCACTCGACTAAGTAATATCTAACTGGCGCTCATTCATCATCGTACTCATTCGTTTATCTTTGTTTAACTCATCTCTGTATGATGAACTTGAAACACATTTTGTCAGACACTTCTTCATGAAATACATTGCACTTTTTCAACTTGAATGAGTCTGTGCGATCAATCTTGGAACTTCAATAACAATTGAAACTCTTGATGAAAACTTTCAAATCTAATTAGAGCTTTCACTTGTTTGAGTTTTCACTTTTCTGAATTGATACAGACACAAAAATTATTAAACAGAACTGAAAACCAACTTTGAAAAAAACAGATTCAGAACTGACATTTTCGAATTTAATTACAACTCTCAGAATAAAGCATTCGAAACGAAACCAGGCAGAAAACATCTACAAATAGAAGGCCAAGATTTTATTAAGATCTGTCAAGTTCTAAGGGCGTGGTGCTGCGATAAAAAAAAAGCAACTTCAATTTATAATACATACAGAAGTACGTAGTAAAATAGATTAATTCGTGAAAAAAATCACGTATTGTGATTAATTTGGACCTGGTTCAACTAATGTTGTACAAAGTTGATCAAAAATACAACTTTGTACAAAAAATCTGTATTATCCTAGGATAAGAAAACTTATACCAATTCTGAAATATCAGTCATGGTACAAAATGCCTTGTACTATTTTAGGATTGTACAAAAACGTGTTTACCATCTTAGGATGGTATAATTTCTGACTTTGTACGTAACATATAGATATTTACTCAAATTTTTTGGAGAGGGTGTCTTTGGGGTCTGGGTACCATAATCGGAAAAACTATCATGAAATTTTATCGAAGTTGTGACATGCTACTCTCTGGATTAGGTAGGGTCTGCGAAATCTACTTAAAAAATATGAAAATAGCCGATGACATGCCTGTCGGAAAGGCAGATTTTGCGCATAACAGACAAGATTTCAAATTATGTGTATTGCGGGTTACGTTCATTACAGGTTTGAAGAATTTTGTGCTATAATAAGAACTTCAGAAGGCCGTAATTCGAAACTAACAGACGAATTTTGGCTCATGTTCGAACATGATCGTGATATAGTTCTAAAGTATGAACATGCAAAATTTTATCCCGATCCATAAGAAATTACGCCCGTCCTCCCGTTGTTTACAAATTTAAAACTCAAGCAGTCGCCATTTGAAAATTAATGGGCGGTTTTCGCCTATATTTGAATTTGACTGAGATAAGGTATTGGACATTGGGGGCTATAGGTCCATTTAAGATGTTTAAGTAATAAAGTGTAATATAATAGAATCAACAATTATAAACACTCCAGTACCGCACCAAATAAGTATTTTTATTATAGAGAATAACAAACATATGTTAACTCTACAAACACCAGATGGAATGAACAAATACAAAACATAAGAGAATTCCGTAACGACGGTATTACATATCTGTGCAGCCAACAAGTGCTCAAACAATCAGTGTAACCCCAACATAAGGATCCAAAGTCAAATTTTGAAGCCAAAATTCAGAGGAAAAACCCATTATGAGCAATACTAATAACTCCACGGAGTCATTTTCATGGTTTTTAAATAATATTTTGTTTTATCGATGCCTTCCTACGCTTTTCATTCAGAAATCCTTTACTTTTTTTACATAGTTCCGGAAAATGTGCAGACCTGCTTCAATTTTATCAAGAAATCAATTATTCATATTTTTGCGTAGAAATAAAATACTGAATGACAGAAAAGTTGTGGTTTTTAACATTGTCTGCGTACTGTATTCGGGGTAGAAACAAGCTTTTCATTTATTAGCTAGAAATGGTAGCGTTCTACCACGCTGAAAACATATAAATTTCTGAATAGCACACCTTCACTACATTTTCAAGGTAATCATATGAACTACATTATATTTTTCGTTTACGTCGATTTTAAAAGTTCTGCACAGATTTGATGGACGATGAAAAAATACGTAAAATGATTTAGGCAGACATTTACCTCACAACACTTACTACTTCTCTTCTGGGTGTCGTAAATTCAAAAGAAAAGTTTACAACTCGACAAAAATTCACATCACACATATAAAAAAAATACTTCTCCAAGAATTTTCAAGAAATCTTAGAATACGACTCGCATTGTTAGCAAGTTTTTTTTTCTCCCCCTTTTATTCCCCCTCATTCACTATATTTTTTCCCTTCGAAGATTCAATCGGAAATTAGAATATCAGTAGGTAGAAAATTCTCCAAACTATTTTCTTTTTTCTTTTTGAATTTGAGCAATATCAAAGGGAATTGGAATTCGAAAATTTTCTTTCATACAGAGTTTTTCGAAGGTAAAGAAGCGTTTTCTACCCATTTCTTTTTAATCAGACTTCGTTTGCACGGAGCACGGTTTCATATTTGTCTAGGTCTAAACTAGCCATTAGTAGATGTTTCTTCTGCGAGCTGAAATGCAAATTAATTCGTATAAATAATAAAAGGTGAAAAACAGTATGCAAGAACGTTCCAACCGGAGGGGGGGGGGTGAGTCGTCAGCCTTTCAGCCAAAAAAACCGGTCGGAAAATCGGCAAACTTTGAGAGTAGTCGGAAGATTCGAGTATGAGATCATCAATTAGTTCCGTACGTAGGCTATAAGTTTTTTTTTTTTTATTTGTCGGCAAATTTTAATACATTCACTCCACTGGAAAATTCTTTCGGGACGTCACTGACCGCTAGAACATGCCTTTCATTTTGTCTACCATAAATAGTACAGCCTCGTGTACACTATGGTAGGTAATACCTACTAGAACGATAGTGTTGCCAGCTCGCACATTTTTCGTTTCATATCTTACTAATATTTTCATAGCTATTAAAATTTACAATCATAAATTTTCACGATAATCTGTATGAGGTTAGAAATCTTTATAGGATTATAAATCTGTGTGGATCTAAGATGAATTATTTTCTATACTTTTTAGTCCGTTTTAAAATGTGGTATATTTAAAAAAAATTTATTTAAATAATTATTTTCATTACCTATTCAACTGATTGCTCAGATGGAGAATTAAAGATGCGACAGTAAAAAAGAGAAATAGAAAAAATATTGCTATCTCTGTCTCCCCTTTCACTACACTTTATCTTCTTCTCTCTCTTTTGTTCTTTGTAATAATAAAATTCGAGTTTCGTAATTCTTTTCAAATAAAAGAGACTGTTAAGTAGAATTTGACGGCTAGTAATGGTAGTATTTTGGTAGGGAAAGTTTTTATCATTTGGGATGCAAGATGGAAGTAGATGGCGCTGTGAATGCAAGACCCACATTCCCTAATGGTTGATGTTGAAGAGGTGATAATAGGTACCGCAATTTGATTTCAGTTTAGATTATTTAATACTGAAGATAATTGAATATTTTTTTGTGAATTTGAAGACAAATGAGAATAACTTCTGAATAAATTTGAAAAAAAAATTATTGCCATCGATGTTTTGCAAATACTTTAATTTCAGCGTTGAATTTGCATAAGATGATGGATAATTTTACACTTATTGACAAAAAAAAAAAGAAAATGAATAAACGAAGTTTAATAAAGGCAGAAAAAGGGTAAAATTATTGATAAAATTACCCCCTACTCCTACTTCTGTGATTGAGCCAACCGAAGCTGGCACCAAGGGCGGCCAATCTTACAATAAAATGCTCGTTTCTTTTCTCAAACAAAGGCATGTCAATACTCATTTTTCACCGTTCGCTAGTTAACTGGCTATTTTGTCCGATTTTTTTTTTTTTTTTTTTGTTTGTTTCATTTTAGTTATTTTATTTACAAAACGATAAAAAATTAGACCCACAGGAGCACGAAAAAGTTCGTCTGGCTTAAGGTTTATTACTTTTTTTCATCGTCGAGGTGCGTACGGTCAATAACGAGGCTAATCCAATGCTGCTAACATTTATAGCAGCTGTGTTGAGCTATATAAGGGATACGCAGACACAGAGTTGAAAAAAAGTACGAAGGTATGGTATGAAGAAAGTTATAGCCGAACAAAATGAACATGGAACTTTACGAATTCTTGGGAGAGATTTTGATACGTGCGAATTTCGGCTGATGTAAATATAAGTGTAAAGTTTTTTTTCTTTTTTATTTTCTTTTACTTTTTTGAAGGTCGTTCGACTAGAAAATTTTACTCGTTTAACTTTTCCTGACTCGGAGGCAAGCGGTATTTTCAAACGGTGATGACAACAGAATCGTTTTGAAAAGAATACACGTTTCTGATCACGTTTAACACAGCTAAGAAAAATTGTCCCAGCATAGAGCGGACCAACGGAGTGAAAAGTGTAACACCCTGCTATAGTTTCCATTTAAAGATACGTTTAGCCGATATAAGTTTTTCGACGGTTCAATAGTTCAGGGGTAGGAAAACTTGTTCACCTGTATTCGCGACAATTAAGCCCAACAGGCAGTAGTATAATAGTGAGTCAATTCCAGAAGTCTTTAGCACAATAGTGGTTTTATAGGTAGACCGGGTTAAAATTTTTATTTCTATCTTTGGAGGGAAAATTTGTGTGGGGTCGATCTCGATAAAAATATGACAATATGTGTTACTAATGTAAATAGACATCAATAGACATTCGGCAATATATCTCTTATTTATAAAAATATTGAGGAAACTTGATGAAATCGTAGGTAGTTAAGAGACTCTTTTCCATCAGCACATTAATTTAGAAAAAAGAGTACCGACATCATAAATACGAATTTAGTTAAAGCCAAAAGAAGGTTTACGGTATAAATTTTTTTAAAGTTCAAAAAAATTTTTAAAACTGAGATATTATAAGTTAATAATTTTCACTTCTACGAACTAGGTATCATATCATATAATGTGACCAAAGAGAGCTGTGAATCACATAATTTGGTAATAGTTTTAGCAATTCATCATTTGTGATTTTAATATAGTAGCGGCGAATATGACTTCATTAATAAATAATAGGTAGGTATTTTAAAAAAAGGCTCTTTTAACGAATATTTAATACAGAATTTTATATTTTTCTTTCATATTCAAAATATTAAACGCCATCCTCTTACATTTATGCAAATCTTGGTTACGCAATTTCTACGCCAAAATTCGAGTAGGCTAATTGCAAACAGTGGATAAAACAAATGGTTAATCGTGTACAAAATTCGCTTGAAATAAAATTAAAATTATTAGGTAGACGTACAAAAGAGAGGAAAAACATGGAAAAATTGTATACAGGTCTAACGTTGGCTTGAACGTAAATTCAAATTAGCATAAAAAGGAAAAAAATAATTACTGCACTCAAGCAGCACCACCCTTTTCAAACATCTTTAGTGCTTTATCGTCCATAAAAAAAGGAAGAATTCATCTCTTTTCAGACCTGCAATATCTTCTCACTGTTTCAATAACAGAACAAAAATACTTTTTCTCTCGCTGTCACTCTTATACACACGAACGTACGCAGGCACCCGTTTTTACTAATTTGCTTTGTCCAGGTGAAAAATAATCAATAATAAAACCAGAACAAGTCACATTTTGGGACATTCGGACATTTGATTTGCTTTATAAAAGTTATATTATAAACTGGGTTTTCCGTAACCTTACATAATCCTTTTAATGGCGTGTGTACCAACATAATTACGTCGATGTATGATGGTTTGCTTACCTTCCTGGCCAAAAGAACTAAGATACCCACCAACATAAACATTTTAATCTTCTGAATGAAATTTTTTATTAATTTTGGTTACCAGTAGTGATGGTATTAAGCAACCTTCAGCATTTTTTTTTACTGTGATATCTCAATCGTGGCATGAGGGATGGATATTAATTTAAAAATAAAACTAAAAGAAATAGAGTTTTTCTAATGTTGTAAAAAAAACCTGCTCCATAAACCAACTAAATTTATGTTCGACTTGCATAGTACTTTATGTCCCATGTATGATTACCACCCCACTCATCTCCCCATAATCATTCTTCTTAGAAGTCAAATTTAAAAAAAAAAAAATATTATTTTTCAAACTTGAACTTTTTAAGAATGAAAGTATAGAAGATCAAATCAACTCTACACCCCTAACCGTTAATTTTAATATCAACTTGATCTAAGAGAATGAATTTCTGTTATGGTGGAGTTGTTATACGCCTCCCTGTGCTGCGATATTTTTGGAGATTTTGAAATTTTTTTCTGATGCAATATGTTGACAGTTACATAATGATAAAAAAATGTCCCATAACCCATTCACCTATTTCTGATAGGTAACCAGCTACACTGATTCAAATACAGGGTAACCTAAAAGTTAAACCCAAAAATTAAACCCAAATATTCGGATATTCAGATTTTTCAAAAAAAGATTGGAAGCTGAAACTTTGTCCAGTTGTAGAAGAATGTTACTCAATTATTCAAGCAAAGTTTCAGCGCTCTACCTATCGTAGTATGGTATTGAAGAAATTTTTGATTTTTCACCAAAATTTTCCAATTTTTCAAAACCAACTCAAAAAAATTTTAAATGGCAGAAGTTTTCCAAAAATACTGAAATTTGATGATAAGTACCAAATTAAACAGATGAAGTTTCGCCTCAGTATCTCAATTGATTTTTGTTCTAGGCAGAGCCAGCCGCAAGAGGGCGTTTTGAGAGTTCAACCCTCACATGTCCCCCCCAAAAAAAATAATAATACCAAGTAATCTTACGTATTATTTTTAATTATGAATAATGCTACCACACCAGGTCAGCTACTGCAAATCAACATCATTGCATTTGTTTTCAGAAAAACCTCGTCGTTTATTATTTTAAAAAATGCATAAAACTTCTCATTTCAAATTACCTTGTTCAGTTTTCATTTTCAAACTTTTTAGAATAATTTGTCTTATGAGAAGGGGGTCCATATGTGAGACGGAAATCTTTTAAAAAAATCCCTAGATGTGACTTTCAGGAAGCTCATAAAATAAAATTAAAATTAAAAAACAAAAAACCCCCTTTGAGAAATATTTTGGCCGGCTCTGGTTCTAGGAATTTTTTTAATGGTCCGTACCAAATATGAATAACAAATAAAAAAATTTGAAACTTCAAAAGTTTGTTCTGAAAATTGGTAAAGAAAAATGTCATTTTGGCGGGGTTGTTTTTACCTGTCACCCATTTAAATCATTCAGCAATTGGCAATGGACTCAGTCAGTGAAAATCGTTATCCTCAAACTTAGAAAGCTCCCTTTGTTCAAAATCTCATAATTGCAAAATATTGTTCCCTACTTACCCATGGTCTACCCTCTGCTCTATTTCAAACTAGATTTTTCATGTCACTCAATAAGTCTATTGTCAATTGCTGAATGAGCCCAAGAAAGCTTCTAATACTACCCCAAGTTTCATTGCGGAGACTACACAGACTCCCTAAAAAGTGCCAAAATAAGCAAAAAGTGGAAATATATATATATATATGTAAGTAATTTTGAATGAAATATGAACAATATCTCGATTGCACTAAAAGAAGTGAAAATATATTTTAAGAATCAGATAATTTACATACTTAGCATCAAACTTATTTCAACTTACCTAAAAGAAGTGAAATACAAAGATTAAAAGGTTCATTACTCGATTACAAAATTACTTAAATCTTAGATTGTCATATTACATAGTTTAGCAGAAAATTACTAGAAAGAAACGTTTTGATCGTCTACATTATCTCGATACATTCGATTGTGCCGTACTATGGAAATGATAAGACGGACGTGAAATAGCCAGTTATTTCTAAAATACGTACACGTATTTTACGTATATATATATCGCAGTCAATTTCCAAAATGAGCCTATATAGAAAATGCCTAGACACTTACTATTTTGTGGTTAAATGCTATTATGAATCGGCATTATAGCTTTTGATCGAATGAAATTAGGCGTTATATATAAAGCGCATCACTCCTAACATTTTCTATAATTCCATATAGAATTTGGCCAAGTTTTATCAATATTATGTTAGTCAAAATCAATAAACCATCAAATACTAATAGTCAAATTAATTTAAACATAATATTAATAAAATAGTATAATATGGAGTAATTTCAATAATTTTAAACTTTTTTTTTTTTATTAAAATAAATTCTTGTGTATATATAGTATTGAACAAAAAAAAAAAAAAAGCCTGAAATTACTGAAATTTTTCAATATTATATTTATTAATAAAACATTTGAATTAATTTGACTATTAGTATTATCTTGACTACCGAATAATATTGATAAAACGGCCGAATTCTATAATTGTAGAAAATGCCGGAGAGTGATGCAGGTTATAGATATATGATGATATAATGCCCAATTTCATTCAGCTGAAAGCTATAATCCGGATTCATAATAGCATTTAGCAAAGGCGATATATATATTTCGTGTACAGAAGAATTTGAATCACATACATATTCCTGATCTGCAACTAAGAATCGGTGCTTTTCCACAGGTCCCACCCCTAAGTTTCACCATTGCACTGAATGAAATAGTTACAGTGATCTCTATTGAATGAAAGATCAAGAAAGTACAGTCTCGCTGGAACCAAAAAAAAACAAATTCCATTCAATTAATCTTCTAAACATTCAAATGACTGATCGTTTCATTTATCACCATTTTATTCTATTATTCCCAAGACAATTTCATGAGTGAAGTGCTTCGAAAAGTCAACATAGGTTGGATAAATTGGTGCAACGGAAATGGAACGTCTTTGACAGGAAAATTATGGTTGTTGTAGCTACATCTGCACCTGTGTTAACCATACGAATATATAAATTTAGTTTAAACTTGGCGTATCAAATTATTTCCTCAAATGAGCACCTCATCGCTAGTTCCACAGAGTTCTTAACATAATTCCCCACAAATAATTTGGGCTTTTATAGTTATTCACATCACATACACTATACTTGATTGACAATTTTACACTGCACAACTAAGTTCTTCACAGTCGAATTCTGCAACGCATCAATTTGACCTATCTAAATCAATTCACATCTACAAGTCAATGAAACATAGAATTATAGACGCCGATGTGGTTTTTTTTTTTTTTTTTTTTTTTTCTTAGGTGGCCCCAGTAATTTTGAAAATTAAGGCGATTTTTTATATTAATTAAAAATTCTAGGTCTAGGTTCAATGTGAACCAAAAAATTTTCACATTTTGACTTCAGTCTCCCACCCTCCAATAATCTTATCAAGCCGGTGCCACTACACAACATTTTAAGACAGCACTGAATTGCCGTCTCTGCTAGAAGATGGGAACATATTACGTATCAATTTAAATCGAACTGAATCTTAAACTTGTTACATCCATAAACCATCCAGTTCCACCACCACGACTTTGGTGTTGTAAAATTTTTCACATCACAACTGAGAGGCTACCAAAGATTAGGCCACAAGGGGTTTGCGCATCTGCATTTTAAAATGGCCTGAAAAGACAAAAACGGGGAAACACCATATGGCTGCAGTGTGTTCGTACGTTATAGGTGTACCTCTAGTCGAAAGAACAAATTGCACAACGTTTTCGCACAAACGTTCGTCTAACCACGAGTAATCTACAAACCCTAAAGGCTACCTCAATACACCATGAAATCTGAAAACATGAACATTTTAAAACTGCTTCACTTTTAGGCTCTCGAATCCATTGCCCCGGGAAAAAAATAACTTTCTATCGCGAAAGTTAGTTTAGATAAATTCGATGTAGTTTTTTTCGCAACTTGCAAAATTTTTTTTCCTGTAGAATCGTCAAAACTCTTTGCAACGATTGTAACACCGCAACCAGAGTTTTCTAATTTTACTTTTTTCCTGCGCTTTTTTTTTTTTTTCTTTTTTTTTTGTGTTAAATCGTTAAACTTATTCCATTTCTCATGCCTGTAAAAATATGTAGGTACTTACTTGATTCTTCCTTTACTCTCCTTCATTTCTTTCTATTTACGCTAGTCTCTGGGGGGTCTTGTAAAATTTCCCAGTATTCCTCATTAACTTCAAAATTTATACCATGATACTTAGGTTCGTACCATCGAAGACTGTACAGGCTGTTAATTCGTACCAAAA
Organism: Ericerus pela; assembly: GCA_011428145.1. NCBI lineage: Eukaryota > Metazoa > Arthropoda > Insecta > Hemiptera > Coccidae > Ericerus > Ericerus pela. The sequence goes on from WOFM01000165.1 coordinate 931,439, forward strand.
GTTTTGCAAACTTTTGGAGAGGCGAGATTGAAGTTTCTGCACGGTGTGCGAAAGAAAAAGGCAAAAAAAAGCGGTTTGATGGTTTTTCACGATGCAAACTTTCAGTAAAATCCTTTTGCTCTAGTTTCTCTTCATTTTAATGCACAAATTCCAACAGATACTTAACAGTCTCATCTCCTTATGCTGCAAAATTTTGTGATTCAATAATTTTACCACGGTGAATGACTTGATTTCATCTTCATAAAGGCAGGAGAATGGTTGAAAATTTGTCACGTTTTCTTCTTGGCTGTAGAGTGATGTTGTCATAAAACCAAGGAGCGACGAAATTCCCATTTTTTCTACACATTTTGATCTTTTCTTGAAATCCAGAAACCATATCTACCTAATAATTGTTATGTATTTTTAACAAGATTTCAGTGGAAAACCTATATGTTTTTACAGTTTATTGTAATTTTTACTTAGGGCGTTCTTATCTTAATTCGAATTACAGTATTATCGAATTGGATATTTTTATAGAAAAATTTTTCACTCACATTACTGGTGTGAAATCATAATATGGCTTTTTTTGTAACTGGGAAATTATCGTAGGAGATGCATTTCCTTCCCATGTATTTAGTTCTTCTAGCAAGTACCTACCTAAATAGTTTTTATAGGAATGTACGATAAAAAAACCTGTATTTTCTCTCTGGGAATTTTAGAAATAACATTTTAGGTCTTATCTAAAGAAAAACTGGCTCTGACACGTGTCGGAATAACTCAAGATATTTTTCTTAGACGATTTTTCTATTCTACACATCACTTGATTTTTGTACTTACCACGTTTTTCAAACAAATCTGCACTTGGAGGATTCGTCTTTCGATGCTATTGAAAATACTTCGGAACCTTTAACACTTTTTAATAACAGGCTGTTCGATTTTTCAGGGTACAATTCGAAAAAAAATTTATTTTCGAAAAGTGTTGGATTTCCTAATCCGACTCATTGAGTCGGACTCAGTGAGGAAGTTTTGCTGAAAAGTTCTCTTCTCAAGATGTGATCTTAATTTTTTCACATAGTCTGTCTATCTTATCATTTCTTCCTTATCAAAGAAGTTCTTCAAATTGCTTCATTTAGGATATCTATTTTGTGAGTTTAATTTCCACTTCATAAAGCTGTCACAGAATTAAAACCAACTATAACTGAACTGAGAACTAACTTCTAACTTTCAGTGCTTGATCGAACAAGAATTTGAAGCGTAGCACCGCACTTTTGGGAATCTTGCGGTAATTAACGTGTAGAAAAGTCCTGATGTTCTCACAGTTCACATTGAAAGAATGTTGGTGTTGCAGTTGTACGAAGATATTTCCACTCCCTTCGCATCTCACATAGGTATATGCTTTTTTGTAGAAGTAGGTACTTTTTTTATCGCGTAATTGTTGTCTTTTCATAAATTATGAACAGAACTTCTTTTTTTTTAAATTCATGTAATTATACCTAGTCTACCTAGTATTATTTTATTGAGGAAAACGCAACGAAAATAACATCACATAACGGAGTTAATTTTGAAGTCCTGTTAGAAAATTGTTTTGGACAGATTAATGGGACGATGGGAGGTTTCATTAGGATAATAAAATAATCGTATTCTATCCTCTGATGAATTTTTTCCTGTTTTTCGAACAAAATTTCTCTATAGCTTTACCGGCACTCAGGGTTGATCCATTATTCTACGCGAGTTATTCTACGTTATTCTACCAAAAATTATTAAAAAATTCAAAAAAAAAGCCTTAAAAAATGCATTTTTAACAACGTAAACTGGTAAAAGTATAAAAATATTGGTCAAAAACATTGAAAATCATCCATAATAGGCCTCATGATTCCCGAAGACTACCAACAAATGATGAAACAAATTCGTGAGAAACAAAAGCAAAGCACGCAATACGTAACATACTCATCAAAGTCATTGACAATGTTCGTTTAAAAATATTAATTAACGTTACTATATCATTATTGGAAGTTAAACTGTATATTTCTTCCACAAACTAAAAATTAAAATTAAATCGAAAAATGTTATAGTCATTTACAAAGTATTCTTATCAATTATTTTGTATCACTTATATTAAATATATATGTATTTTTTTTCATCATTCTCTATTATTGTAAACGTTCACGTAGAATAACTAATTTTTCATGTAGAAGAACAATCCTGCAGTTGTACTATGAACTTACTGACACTACTTTTCACCACCATCTCTCAATCTGTTTATCACCACGTTCACATTTTGCCTATTAAGCGATTTAAGTGAGATTCAAGAAAAAACGTGGTCATTTTTCAAGTTGTAAAAAAAAAAGTAAGCCTTATACCCAATTTTAGACCGACTTTCCTTATTGGAAACTTAAGAAAGTTGGCACGTTTACCCAGTACGGGAGCCCGTTAAACGTTTATTCGTCGGTTTACCACGAAAGCATTAGCCAAAATTCCTCACCTCCTTCGCATTTCGATTTTTTGCAGCCGACAATTCGTATTTTTTAATCAATGGGGGTTTTGCATCGACCAGGCGAATGTTTTTCGAACAGAGATGGGAAAGTTAGATGATTGCTGTTAGCCAAAACTGTATGGCATACAACTTTTTATTTTCTACTATTTTCTCATTATATGAAGGTACATACGAGTATAACCTCCTCATTATTTTCTAGTCCTTAGGTTTTAAATATTATTAATAATATTACGTAATTAGAAATCACAAAAATCTTAACTTAGCTTTTTAGAGGTTTTCAAAAATTAAGAAAAATAAATTGCTTCACGATTGTTTTCATAGTGAAAGTTTTAGGTGAAACCTGGATAGTTTTTTATTTTACACTATGGCCTAAAAAGGCTAAATTTTCGCTCCCACAGTCCCACTCATATATGTAATTAGGAGCTAGAATCTTACGACTACAAGCAATATAATTATGGTGTACTCTTTCAATTTCACCAATGTTCTTGACAGCAATGTGCATCGGTATTCAGAAATTATTGAATTAATTTCAGATGAAATGATTGGTTGACTTAACTAGCTGCGTTTTAGCAGGCGTTCAAAAACTTCGATGCTTAGATAGTTTTATTTACTTTTTAACAGTTTTCAGCTGATGTTTCGATATTTGCTCCTTCGCTCATTCTTAGGTTTCTGAATTTCTTCAACGTTAACCAAATAAATCAAATTCGATAACGACGCTACATAGTAAATAACTTCTTTTCAAACAAACTATTCTTTTCATGAAAATGACGACTTTCAAGTATCACTACATAAGAGAAAGGAGATGCGAAAACAAAGCAGTAAATTTTTTTCACACGATTTCGTCGTATTCTCGTCGCCAAAAATGTTTCTTACGCCTCAGTTTTTCTTTCTAAAGCACGTTTCTCAATTAACTACACCCTTCCTTCTCTTTTACTCTTTTCGTCTATCTTCCGTTCTATTTTTCGTGTCTCTGAAAAAACTCTGCAGGGAATAAAAATGTTAACTCCTCTGTACCAGAGTTTCACTCACGCACTCATATCCTGAGGCAGATGTGTTCTCCATTCCACCTAACCTTCGCATAAACTTTTAATATTCTACTATTCTTCATTTCACTTGGTCTTATCTTGCTTTTTATCACGTTCTTGTTTCAGCAATACGAGAGCACCTAGAGTTCACTTTGTTTTTATTTTCTCTCATATAAACTTATAGTAGTTGTTGTTGTTTTTTTTTTTTTAATCAACTCTAGTACAAGCCTTATGCTGAGCAAAACGTCTATCTCTTCCCATTTGCACTATGTATAAAGTGAAAACAAAAAAAAATTAAAAACAACCGAAAAAACAAAATTGTGTTTTTTGTAATTATTTTATTAAATGTAAAAAAAAAAAGAAAACGAGACAAGAATGTGCCTTCTTTTTTTGCTCTACGTTTTTAAAATCATGCTACATACTTTGTTAGAAAAATAAATTAGGAAGGAATAGTAAACTTGTCAAAAGAAAACTAAGTACAATACTATAAAGAATAGAAGAAAATATTACTTAATTAGATGAGCAAAAAAACGAAGAGAATGGTTCTCGTTTTTATTAATTTATTCAAACTGAAATCATTTTCTGAATACATATAACGAAAGTTTCATGGCATGCAAGGGGGTTTTATGGAGCAGAAGTGACTAGTTTTTGAAATTACAGTATGAAAAAATTTCTTATTCTAAACCAAACATGAGAAAATTATCATAGGCACCGACTCATGTAAATGCTCAAATGCGTGAGCACCCACAATAAAAAATTTTTGGGGTGCAAAATACTTATATTGATTTCCCTCACTCGAAACATTTCCCTCAAAAACTTAAAAATTTATAAGTCAAAATTAAAATAACTTCACTCTTGAGTAATGTACAAGTTTACACCCGCATAGAGAAATGAATATCGGCGCCCAGGCAAATCATGACCTGAAAATTCTCAATATAACAGCGAATAATAAGTCTCAAGATAAAAAAATATAATAAAACTCAAATCTGGTCACTCTAGAACCTGTAGTTAATGTGGTTTCAAATTTAAACTAATTCACAAACTGCATGAACATGGTAGCCTCCCTTTCACCAACTTTCATTTTTGGATCAATCTCTATATACCGAGTGACCCAAAAGTCATGCAACCCAAACATTCAAATTTAAAAATTTGAAAAATAGAGATAGAAGGATGAAATTTTGAACTCTTGCAGGAGTGGGTTACTCGATTATTTATGCAAAATTTCCTGCTATGTATCTAAAGTAGTCTAATTTTGAATAATTTTTGATTTGTAATTTCAATTTTTGTATTTGTGGCCAAACAAACTTTAAAAAATTTCAAGTGGCCAAAGTTTTCCAAAAATTCTGAAACTCGCCACAATAATGGAGGATGATTATCAGATTAAGCAGGTAAAGTTTCACTACCTTACCTCAATTTTTTTTTAAAGAATTTTCTTAGTGATCTGTACGCATAAAAAACTAATCAAAAAATTTTAAACTGCGAAAATTTTCAAAAAATTTTGAAACATGAAACGAGGATAGGGAAATGGTTAATCAATTATGTGATTATGCAACTTTTTATACACACTGAATAAAAAGTTGCATAACTGCTCATTGCAGGTGTTATCGAGAAAAAAACATTGACGTATGAAAAGTTACATACTCAAACAAATTTAAGGAAACTGTTATGACAAAACTCTGCCATAAAGTGAAATATTGCACCAAAGTGCGGATCAATGGAAAGAATGAAATAAAATTTTTGAAATTAAAAAATTTTTTTTTATTTGTTTTGAAAGCATGGTATAGACCATGCAAAAAATTCTTAAAAAAACAAGGATGGAGGTACTGAAGTGAAACTTTACCCGTTTAATCAGGTAATCACTCTCTATTATTGTACCAAGTTTCAGAATTTTTTGAGGACATTTACCATAAAAAATTTTTCAAAATTTATTTTTCAAACATGGAAGAATTATAATTAAAAATCAAAAATTCTTCAAAGTTAGATTATTACAGATACAGAGCTGAAACTTTGTATGAATAATTGAGTAACCAACTTCTGCAACTGTGAAAAGATTCAGCCTTGTATCTCTTTTTTCAAAATTTTTACATTTGAAGGTTTGGGTTGCGTGACTTTTAGGTCACCTGGTATTATAAAATACCACTGGCTAAAAACTGATGTAAACACTATCACTCCACAACCATAGGACCGATTTGCATGAGATTTTCTGAAAAAATTGTGTTATTTTATTCATAAGAAGGTTTATTGCTATCACGGAAGTCCGTAACCCTTCTGGGGGAAAAGTTACCAGTTTTCATCATCTGTGAAAACAGAAAACGGACAAAACATTTCTTGAACCGAATAAAAAGGAGTAGAAAAGAAAATCGAAAAAAAAATTTTACATAATACATGATCAGAAAGGCAATGTTTACGCTGGTATTTTTCGAATGAAAAGTAGCTCATATGATTGATTAATATAATCTCAATATAATGAGAAGCATTTTTGGCATAGAAGCATGTTCTGTTAACACTGAGGTAGAGCTTACATTTTCTAAATGAAACGTTAAATCTATTATAATGAGGATGTTGATATTTTATTCAATTTTTTATCATTTTTAAGGAAGACTCACCTTTATAATAAAATTTTAACATTCCGTTGTTTTCTGATCATTAATTATACAAAATATCTTCTCAACGGGACAAAAAAGTGGGTTTACGTTATTTGGGAATTGCTCACTCATTGCACTCATTTTGCAAACTCCCTCACAAGTAATCGTTCACTTTTGAACCTTGGTATGTAATATCCGATTCCATCTCTCTTTTTTCATCATCTAACTACTGCTGGTTGATGAGGTGGATGTGATTTTTTCTGTCTCACTGTGTTATGTTTTTTTTCATGGGGTTTCAATTGGTCTACAAAAAAGGGGTTAAAACAATTATTAGACCTTACGTAAATGAAGCTACAGGTAACAGCTCGTGAATAATGAAAATATATTTTTTAGACAAAAACAAATAGGAAAACTTTCCAAAAAAGAAAGAGGAATTATAGATTACTATACAATTCAGACAGTTTCCTCTTAAAAATAAACAGTTTTATCAACTATAATTTTTTCAAACAATAAATAATGCTACTTTGCACAGAAAAAACCTACAGATAACACATTTAACATTCATCACACAAAAACAAAAACAAATTGAAAGAGAGAGATGCCTCTGTCGAATCAAACATGGTTATTCTACAAAACTTTTTAATAGATGTTTTTATCCCTACATATAAAATACTAAAGGCTAAAAACATTTGTATCAGATTTTCTAGAAAAAATTGTGTTATTCCAAGGAAGAATTATAGCCATTGTGGAAGTCCGTAGCCCTGATTAGGGAATAGCTACAAATTTTTACCATTTTTGAAAATATAAAACAGACAAAACATTTTTTTAAACGAATGAAAACAAGTCTTTACTGGATAATGAGGCAGATATTATTCTTTCTGTCTCTATTTAATTTTTTTTCCTATCAGTTTTCCTTAATTCAAAATGTTGGATTAAATCAATTCTTGGACTGTTGTGGAACACAAAAAGGGTTAAGGTAATTTTTTATATTTAGAACAACAAAAACATTGTTTAAATAAAGGAAGAAAAGAGCCACAGATAAATAGACACTATGCAAGTGAACAGCTCGCTTATTACAAGAATCTTTGTTGAAGCGATATTTCTTACCCAACTGTTTCTATCTTGTCAGCTGATAGCTGTGCTTGTTCAACGTATCTTGCATCTATAATACACATTTATACAGTCTGTTAATGTCCACTTTTCTGTTAAATGTTCACACATACGTTTTGTTTTGAGGTAAAAATTACATGTTTTTATCTCAACATTTTGGTCCTCTGGGTGGGATTACTTTTATCTGGCAATTTTTTTTTTTTTTTTATAACAAGTGAAAATTTGTGAAGTTTTAATTAAAATAATTAGTTTTTTCCCATGTCAATGTGCTGTGAAGTGTACCACATTTTTGTGCCACACTTTCTTTCGAGTTTAGTTTTTTCCTGTTTGAATTAAGTAATGTGTTATTTCATTCCCCAGTTTTTTATTTGTGCTAATGTGTAACCAGGTACATTTCATTTACTAACAATCCTAATTTCTAAATTGGTCCTCCAATTCTTTGTTTTAGCACCTTCTTTACATGATTCATAAATTTTTATTTTGAAATAATGAGTTTAATCTGCAACAAGTTCTCGATATTTTTCATCCAATTTTAAGTTCGTCGATTTTTCTTCTTTTTCACATTTTCTTACACACTAACCATTTTTAACTGCCATTGTGGCTACATGTGAATCTCTTGACTGAAGCCACCAGTTTCTTAAGAGAGATTACAACTGTATTATCAATGAAATTAATAAATTGATTAAGTCTTCCTTGTCCATCAAAGTTATTGAGCAGTAAGACACCCTTTGTTTGTCAATTACAACTACGAAGTCCAAACTCAACAAGATGTACTATAATTACGTGGAACTTCTCGATCCTGCCATCCAAACTGATGCCAAATTGGATGATGAATTAATCGATCAATCAACATTTGCAACTCCACAAAATATAAATTTGAAGGCCAATTCAAGAAGGTTCTCAGAATGCTTCTTTTACTACCGATAATTCGAACTCATTATCCCCTAAACTTCTAAAAATTAATGTACCTACTTTTGATGGATACTTCTGTAAATTTTTAGATTTTAAGGCCCTATTTAAAAATCTTATCTACAATGATGATAACATTCCACCTGTGCAAAAAATGCACTACCTTAAGGAAAGCTTAGTGGGTGAGGCATCCTCTAATCTTTGTTAACCTTCCCATTTCCCAATATGGCTATAAGGATGCCTGGAGCCATGTAATTTCCAAATATGATAATAAGAAGTTGATTATCCCTACACATTTTAACAATTTATTTGGTGCAGAAAAATTTAAAAATGAATATAACCTTCATGTACTCATTGATCATTTTGTTAGTGCTGTTTGAGGTTATCATATTTGTAACCTTATAAATGACCAATGGTCACCCATTTTGTCTTACATGCTTTACAAGTGGTTTATGGAATTGGTTTTGACAATGTCCACACCCCTCATACTTGTTTTTTGAAACTCATCTCTCGACTCAACCAATTTGAAATGGACATCGAAGCTAAAGTGATTCCAGCTGTAGCCATTCATTACTTAGTAAACTCAATCTCTTGGAATAACTGTTCAGACCATCTCCACAAAATTAAAAACTATGAACTCGCCAATCCTGCGTTTTATTCCCAAGGTCCTTCGATCAACAACATAGATATTCTGGTTGGTGCAGAGTATGGAGAACTTTGCAAACTGAATGAGAGTATGCAGATTGACCAATTGACATTACACAAAACCCAGTTTGGGTGGACATTTGTCGGGAAGTTTCTATCTGCCATACCTGCAGTTTCCCACCATGCATCCTTTTTAACAACTCGAGAATTGCAGAGCAGTATGAATGTTGTTTTATCAAAACCACTACATAAACCCAGAATAGTCAATTCATTATAAGATTGGCATTCATGATGCCGCCAAGTGCTCTTAAACCCATCTGCACTACAGCTGTCAGGTTATTTTTACATGCAGAGTTTCAACAAAGTACAGCCATTTGAGCACTGTACTCTGAATCTATGTCCAAGTATGAAAAGCTTGGACATATGACCCAAGTCAGAAGCTTCAACCATGGGTACTTCATTCCACACCACACCATTTTACATCCAACCAGTTCAACTACCAAATTATACGTTGTGTTCAAACATCTTCTGGACAGTCACTCAATGATGTGTTGATGGTTGGCCCTTGGTTTGTTTTTGTAGTTATGCCATTGTGATTACCACAGACATAATTAAAATGTACAGGTAAGTTCTTGTACACCCTGATGACTATGTTCATCAAAAAATCCTTTGGCATCCTTCACCAACCATCAAGCTTGCTGAATATGAGCTTAATACAGTAGCATATGGTACTGCGCCTGCATTATTCCTTGCCACATGCTGTCTTAAGGCAATTACTGATCCCTTGACTATAACCAATCTGTGTGCGGCTAATGCAATCCGAAACAATTTTTACATAGATGATCTTCTCACTGGTGCACTGTCAAAGCTGTTCATCCCAACCAAAATGGGATAATCTGTACTGTTTTAGTACGCACCAACCAAGGAGAATACAATCGCAATATAAGTTCACTTGTCCCAATACCATTGGAATCTGAAAATCATGAATGATAGTTCATCTAGGAGAGTATGTTGATGTGATATTTCCCTCCCAGCTCTTTTTATCTTACCAGCTGATAGCTGTGCTCATTCAATGCACAGTAGCATCTATAATACACATTTATACCGTCTGTTACTCTCCATTTTTTCTCCTTGAATAAAGCTGTTAAATGTTTGCTCATATATGTTTTGTTTTGAGGTTAAAATTCGGTATTTTTGCCTTAACAATCTTATTCTTCATGGTTTTTCACTCAGAAAATCATGTATGTATATGAAGAATAGTGTGGAAAGGGTAAATTCAACACTATATCATTGCTTTTTTAAACTTACAGCGTAGAAGAATAAATTGAATAACTTTTTACTGTCTCTCTACCAATAGTATTTCCCCCTGTACTTGAAATAGAACTTACAGAAAGTACCTACCTCAAAATTTGAGATGATCATCGAAAAAATTATTAATATATATTGATTTATAATGCCAGAAATAAGTTATATTTTTGAAACTCTTTCATTCTGAGTCCCTAGTGGGATTAAATAGGCTTAAAATTTACCCCAAAAAATTAGAACAAAATTTGAATTTAGTACCTTTGGTGTTCAAAAGACTAAAGGAGCTAATGTAAAGTTTTCGCATCCCAAAAACGAACAAAATATTGCAAAATACCTACCCCACATTTGGAACTACCTACAGTGTAGTGAGAAGAAACTTTTTCCGCAATACCTTGCATAAATTTAAATTAGTTCTCTCAATAGAAACGTTATTGGCCTCACAGTAGTTATATTCTCCAAGTTTAAAATCAATTCAAATATGAATATGATTGTATTGTAGGAACAACTGATGAATAATATTGGACTGGCTAAGACTTGATCACTTGAATATGCAAAATCAAGACTAAAACGTAGAGTATTGTTGCAAGACCAATCTCAAAACCAAGACAACTATGATCTTGCTTCTTCTCATCATCAGTCCAGAAACAGACCTCGAAATTATCGGTAAAGAATATAGCGAATGAATCTGCGTAACTATTTCAGCATCATAAATTAGATGTCAAATTTTTGGAACTGTCTCTCATTAAATTATTCTTCTGAAAAAGAAAAAAAAAACTTTCTAGGGAAGAAAATTAATTGCTGGAAGAAACAGGTACCTACGTATTAATACCTGAATGGAAAAGGATGAAGGAAAAAGCATATGGTGATGATGGCGTAAAAGTAACTACAGTGGTGGCCGGTGGGTTTTGAACACTGAGTATTTTAGGTCAAGAAGGATACGAATCAACGGACTGATTTACGCACCAATAACGAACCCAATACAAAGAGTGGATTAGCAGTCCAGTAAGTTTGACATGCGATGACAAGAAGGAAGCTACCGGGAGCTATGTTTAACGCGTACGTTAGCTAATAGAAAATGCAGTCCTTAGAATAATAATCTAGTGATGGCCTGATGAGAAAGTTAATTCAACTGAACAACCTAGTTCAATCGTTCTCATTCACAAAACTCAATCAAATATTAGTTCTTATAGTTCAAAATTTCAAGAATACTTATCCAAATGAAAGTATAATTCACAAACGACTGATCATCCCTAAAACAGTCTGCTTTTTTAATTATATAATAATAAGAAATGGTAGAAACCACAGACAAAAGTCTGAATCCAATTCATTCCTTTACTTCATCTTTGTTAGAAAAAAGGGGAAAAAATGTGGGTGGCTCACCCTCAACAAACATTAGGTGCCAAATTTTGACAACCCCTTCGACGAAAATGCCATAATTCGTGCAGACATGAATATTTATTGCAGCCCTTCATCGTGTGTGAATTTCGAGATAAAGAAACAATTACTTAGTGACTTCATTAGCATCTTGCTACGTTAGAATTTTGTTATTGAGAAATTCCAGCTTTCTCGCACAACTGTTGAAGGAAACGTTGCTTTGTTTGAATTTTAAAGTCGAAAATCCTGTTTTTTTGTAGTCATGTCTCGCTCGACTTCTGCAAGAAGAAAACGTGCAGGTAGCCTACATTTTTGGCCAAAAACAATTCTCAGAAGGACTGCTTTTAAAAGCTCATGAATTGAAGTAAGATCGTTATAAATTCACATTAACAATCCAAAATATTTTCATTAACTACTGAATACGCTTTTTCTGCGAATGTGTAGAGCAGACGAATAGCTCAAGATATTTGGCTGAAATTCTGTTCACAAATAATTACTTACTCGAACAGATTTTTTTCTTCACATCCGCGGTCATTAATTTTCAAGCAGCACAGAGTATTCTCTCAAAATCGATTTTTCTCCCATTTACACCCGACCTCAATGAAAGAAATACACTTAACCTTCCCCAGAAAATAATTTTTCATTTTTCTTCAACGCGTAATTTCGTTGAAAAATTTACGCTGTCATTCAAAGAAAAAGAAGAGGAAGAAAGAAAAAAAACACACGCCAACCAATGAAAAGAGGAAAAATCGAAGGTTATATAATGCGTTTGTTAATCGAAATCTCAGCCAACCCTCAGTCCATCGACAAGCCCTGCTTAATGGTTGTTCACCAACACCCTTCATCACCCCCTTCATCACCCTATCAAGGTCTATAAATTGTCAGAACAAAAAAAAGGAACAAATTACTCGTATTACGAAGAGCGAAAGGGTTAATTGCATTTAACGGGGCATAAAATCAATAAATTCGTATTCGTTTCTTCGAAAAATTTCATTTGAAATTTTCCAGCGAAGGTAAGTGCATGTGGTAACCTTTTTCCTTTTTTTTTCCCCCATACATGGAGTAATGAGAGAAAATGAAGAAATTTAATTTAATTAACTTTACGGTCTAGTGTTTGCACGACTATCTAAAGTGTTATCATATTCATCAACAGCAACCTTTTTTTTATTTTTAATTACTTATATTTAACTTTCATTCAGAACGTTCACAAACCAATCGAAAAAAAATTAGTTTGAGCAGTGTTCGAGAGCTCCTTTGAGTTTTTGTCCACGCTCTTTCAGCTCAGACACGAAGTTTGAGCTACATGAATTTCTAATTATTCTTTGGAGTGTTTGGACCAATCAGCAGGTAAATTAGATCATAGACTACAGAGTATTAAGTACTAGACATTCCCGAGCATAAAAGGGTGGAACTTCGAATGCTCAGGTATCTTCCCAAACATTTTTGCGAATTTTTGAGGTTTTCAACAGTATTTGCGTGTTCTGCCACTTCATACAATTAAGTATGGGAGAGCCAAATCCTCGGAACACTGGCGATTTTTGAGCCGGTTCTGAGAGTTTATATACAGGATTTGGTACACACACACAGACACACATGCATACGTACATGTACGTAATTATGTCATGCGTTACGTCGTTTCTTGCCTCTGTCAAGGTGATAAGAAACGACGCAGCGCGTTTGGTACCGGGCCGTGACATCACCAAGATCGTTATCAGGTAATTGATCTTGGCCCATGCAATGTATCTTACCTGTACATAAGTACAGGTACGAACATACAAACGCACCAGTGTAAATTCATTTAACGTCATAGAGACGATTATTGCCAGCCTTTGGGCAGCGACTGTTGTTGAGGGGTGCAAGCCCCTATTACCTCATACAAGTATTGTCCCCACAGCTACTCCCCCAGTTTTTGCACTGCAAAAATGATAAGTCGCGTGCCTGGGGGGACTTATCGGGTCTTACTGCTGTCTCTAGTCCTTCTCCCATTTGGCCAGAGCCGAGCCCACGGCAGCACCCACACACTCGTAAAATAACTTACAAGCGTTGAATCAGGCCTGGTATGTCTCCCGGCTCTGTTGTCCCCTACGTCTAGGTGGTCGATTTTGGTGATCCGGACAGGTGTAAGGATGGGGACGGTGTGGAGATGGAGGACCAGACGGGGTTTTTGGTTTTGGCCGGTTGAACATCGGGGAGTTTGATGTCCCCGATGGTCTGTAGGCTAGTCCGAAGGTGGGAGGAGGGCGTGTTTGAGGCACCTCTTCCACCTGGAGTTGCCTCTTCACCTCCAATGCCATCAGGGTTGAAGACTCCGAGGATGGGTTCTCCACTCTCGGTGTCTTCTCCTGTGAATTTGGGGGTGAAATGAGGGCTGGAAGGGGTGCGGACATCATTTTAACGATGTCCACAGCCGAGGTCGTGTCCATGAGCAATTCATTCTCGAGTCTTTCGATTTCCTTTTCGTGCTCCATCTGTTTGTGAGTCTTTACAGGCTCAGGAACAGGTGGCACAACAAATTGGAAATTTGGAGTCGGGAATGGAGTGTTTGATGGGAACGACATTGCACAAGGATGGAAAAACAGAAAAATATTGGAAAAAAGAAAAGAAAAGGTAGTAGAAAGTTTGGTTAGAATTTGGCGTGTTTCGATCAACAGCTGAAAAGCAAGTGAAAAACGTTGCGAGAATATTTTTCAATCGCAGCTTTATTCCAAGTCATTATCTCATTTCAGAAATGTTCGGAGGGGATAATGCATCAAATATTCTTTTGTGAAAAGTTTTCTGGTCAAAATCTGTTAAGTACAAGCAGAGTTAAGCGTGTTTGAATTTTAGTGTTTTTTGAAATTTTGTATCTCACAAAGGAATGCACTCTTCGTTTGTGACGTCACGATCTATTGACTATTTTGTTATTGGAATATTTGTCAATAGAAACACGTTGCAATGTTTTCTTCCGTATCGCACGTGGGTTTGTTTATTCGTGTCGTGTTTTATTTGCACGCATTTATTCTCTGCTTATCTGCGGAATTTCTTTTGTTATAAATATTCCCAGATTCTCATGCGTATTTTTATGCGGGTTTGCAGATTTCATGGCGAATATTAATTTTCGTGAATATTTTTAGTTTCTCCTTGCCAATCTCTCTGATTTTTGAGTTGGAATCTGGTTTTTTTGCTTTTTGCAGCCAAGGGGCCTGCCTCTTTTTTGTGGGCATAAGGGGGTCGATGGATCGTAGTGTATTTTGACGATCTCATCACTAAACTTCACCGTATTCTTTGTTTTTATTTTTTCTAATGGTGATTTTTGTGATTTATCACCTTTTTCAACTGGTTTGTCCCCAACTTTCTGTGGTTGTGTGATATTGGACTGTGCAGTCTGTTTTTCTTCTTCTATTTTCCTTCTAGCCATCTTCCTTGTTGCTCTTTGGAGCATTTTTCTGTCGCCGTTTATAAGGTATGCAGGTTTCAATCTGTCAATTGAAATCGTTTTTTTTTCACCTGCGATTAGTATCACAAAATTCTTGTCATCTCGTGATACAACCTTATAAGGACCGGCGTATGGTTTCTCAAACGAAGATCTTATTTTTTTGTCTCTGACAAACACATGAGATGTTGTGGCCAAGTGTTTGGAGACATAAATCTTTGGTTGACCATGACGAGCTGCCTGTTTCAAAACGGTGTTAGCATCAGTCCGTATGTTTTGGACGAGCGTTTTGAGGCTAATTTCTTTCGAGTGTGTGAAAAAGTCCACTGGTAGGTGTAGCTCTTTGCCTAGCGCCAACTGCTCCGCAGAGTGACCTGTGTCCATTTGAAGAGCAGATTGAAGGCCCAAGAAGATGGTTGGTAGTATGTCAACCCATCTCTAGGTATCGCAAGCCATGATAGAGGCTTTCAAAGCTCTGTGCCATTGCTCAACTTTGCCATTTGCTTGAGGATGGTAAGCTGTGGTGTGATTGTGTTGTGCACCAAGCTTCTTAGACAGCTCTTGGAAGAGCGAGCTTTCGAATTGGCGACCCTGGTCCGTAATGATGACTTCAGGTACGCCATAGCGGGCAATCCAAGTGTCGTACAACCTTGCTGCTACTGTAGGAGCTGTCATCTCATAGAGAGGAATTGCCTCTGGCCATCGAGTTGCTCTATCGATCATCGTTAACAGGTATCTGTGTCCTTGGGATGGGGGTAATGGACCCACCAAGTCTATGTGTATCATTTTGAACCACTCCGTATGTTTGAAAGATTTAAGAGGTGAACGAATGTGTCTTCCTACTTTGGACTCTTGGCAATTCAGGCAACTGCGAGCCCATTTGTTGCAGTCGGACTTCATTCGAGGTCAAACAAATCTTGATGCTACTAATCCAGCAGTACATTTTGGTCCAGGGTGCGATAGATTGTAAACACTACTGAAAGCCAATTTGCGATACTTTGTCAGCAGGAATGGCCTATTCTTGCCTGTACTAATGTCGCATGTTAGTAAAACATTAGTACCAAGGATTTTCCTTTGTCTCAAATTGAGAGCTGTGTCATCGTTCGACAACAATGGCTTCGATCTTACTAAGAGCATCAGCTGGAGTGTTGAGTTCTCCACTTATATACAGGATGTCCGTAGTCAACTGTCTGATATAGTCCAATTGTTGAGCTCTTCTCGGGGAAGCTGGTTCTGTCTTTTCCGTGAAGGCATGAGTTAGGGGTTTATGATCTGTATACACAGTGAAACATCTACCCTCTAATTGGTGCCTGAAATGCTTCAACGCAGCAAATATTCCCAGTAACTCCCTGTCGTATGTGCTGTAATTCTTTTCGGTTTTTGATAGCTTTCTGGAGAAGAAAGTGAGCGGTAACTTCTTGTCATTGTCCTTTTGGTACAGTGTTGCACCAATAGCAAAGTTGGATGCATCAGTTGCGACACATAATGGCAGACTTTCATCTGGGTGAGCTAGTAGAGTTGCATTTGCCAGTGTTTCTTTGATGTTTTCAAAGGCTTTTTCAGCTTCTTCTGTCCAATCGAGTGGAGTCTTATCTTTCTTTTTATTTGTTTTGATTAATGTAAACAGGTTACTTTGTTCGGCTGCAGCATTTTTAATGCAACATCTGTAGAAATTCACCATCCCCAAGAAGTGTCTGAGTTCTGCAACGTTTGAGGGTTTCGGGAATTTCAATATCGGCTCTACCTTGGTCTTCAGAGGGGAAATGCTTTTGGTCGAGACTTGGTAGCCGAGAAAGTCAATTTTGGTTTGTTTGTATAAACTTTGTCCAACATTGATGGTAAGTCCATCAGCGTGTATACGCTGTACGATGGCTCTTACATTCTTCTCGTGCTGTTGCTCACCGCCTTCTGAGCAAATGCATATGTTATCCAAATATGCATAAGCAAACGGCAAATCCATAAACAGTCCATTGATGAATCTCTGGAAAGTTTGTGCAGAATTACAGAGTCCAAACGGCATTCGAAGGTATTCGAATAGACCAAAGGGGGTTATGACCGCTGTCTTTGTAATGTCCTGTTCAGCCATTGGAATTTGGTGGAATGCCCAGTTGATGTCAATTTTTGTGAACATTGTTTTACCCTTCATATTCGCTTTGAAGTCCATTATGTTTGGGACTGGATAGCAATCAGGAACTATTTTGGCATTTAAGGCCATGTAGTCTCCAACAATTCGCCACTCTCCACTTGCTTTTTTGATCATGTGGATCGGGAAACTCCATGAGCTTTTCAAGGGGCGGCATATGCCTTCCCCTATTATGCGATCATAGTATTCCCGTGCTGCTTTGAGTTTATCAGGCAGTAGCCTGCAGGCTCTAGCATAGCAAGGCGGTCCTTTAGTTTCTATATAATGAACAGTGTCATGCTTATAGGTCGGATGCCTGCAAATCGATGGTTGAGTGACTCCAGGATAGTCTGACAGAATCTGTAGGAATTGTTTGTCGACTTTAGTGCAGCTGGATATGTTGGTGTCCAGTTGGTACGCTAGCGTTTTGCCTTCCACCCATAGACCAGTATTATTGTCTATGATCTTTCCATTTTTGAGGTCTATGACCAGGCCATAGTGCACAAGAAAATCTGCGCCCAGGATCGGAGTTGGAACGTCCGCAATTGTGAAGGACCACGTCATGTCTCTTCGCAAACCGATGCTTACTTTGCTGGATTCTATTCCCTAAGCTGGAAGGTTTTGACCATTCACAGTTTGGAGGTTGTATTTCGGAGGAAATGCCTTTTGGTTCTTACTTACTGGCAAAATTCTCAAGTCAGCACCTGAGTCTATAAGGTAACGTCTCCTGTTAGTCCTGTCCTTGATGAACAGGAGGCGTGAATACTTTTTCGAGGGATCTTCAGCCGCGTAGACGACCCCTCTTTCTAGTTTGACGGCTTATTGTACGTTTTTCTCTACCATTGGCATCTGTTATTGCACTTGGTGGCCTCCGCGCCAAATCTATTGTGAAAGAAGCAGGATTTATCATCCCAGTTTTGAGACTGGGGTTTGGGGGATGATGTTCTTCTAAGGGGAGTTGGACTCTGACCCCTGGTAGAATTGCTCTTTTGGTCTCTGGACCTGGATTTTCTGTCATTGTTTCTATTGTTGTTGCTCCTGCTTTTCGAGCGGTTGTTACTTCTACCATTTCTTGGGTTATTATTGTTACTTGTCTTCTTTATTTCGCTAGTCAGCTGAGCTATTTGGGCTCTAAGCTGAGCTAGTTCTCCGGTCTCTGTCAATACTGCACAAATCAAGGATGTTGATCTCGAATGTTCTAGTGTACTATCGGCACTCTTTGCCAAAAAGTCTAGGTCCTCGGAATTATTGATTACCGTGGTACCTACAGCTGCCAGACACTGTACAACAGGTTGGGGCAGTTGTTTACAGAACTGGTTCCCAATGACCGATGGCGATACGATGTTATCGGCCTTTTGTCTCAATTTGGCCATGAAGATGGAGGGTTTATCATCTCCCATCTTCATTCCACTCATGACATCATCTATTATCTGGTTTTAGGTCTTACCAAACACATTGCAAATTTTCTTGCAGAACCAACTGTACTTGTCTGCTTCCGCCGGAGGGCATTCCATGATATCCGGAATGTGGCGTATTATTTCTGCGGGCAGGGCGCTGCAAATGTGCGTATATTTCTGGTAATTTTGCAAGTTTTCCATTTTGAAACAACCTTCGAGGAGAGTCAACCAGAGTTCTACCTCATTTGGCAAAAATTCCGGAATCTCGATCCTCCGCCTTTGGATTGCAGGGTTCTGCAGTGTCTGCATCTGCAACAGCTGTAGTAACTGCGCAAGCACTTCAGGGGTCAACTGTGGTTGACCACTTCCACCTGTTCCAGGCTGATTCGAGGTTGGGTTTGTCGTATTTCCACTTCCGTTTGTGTTGGGCATTGTAATTTGCTGTACCTCTTTTGAGTTGCTTCTGGCAAAGGTTCCACCAGACCCCATTGGTTGTCAGTCTGGTGTCGAAGGGTCGGAGTCTTGGCTCAAAAGACGACCACTTCTGAGGGTGTGAGCTGTTGTCTCGTTTGGGTTGACGACAGCTCCCAAACACAAGGCTTCTGGCCTCCGGGTTTGTTTTTGCTTCTCCGGAGTCTCAAAGACTTCAGAGTATCTGGTTGAAGATGGAGGAGTTGGGGGATGAGGGCAACTTTGTTCCTCTAGGTCTACTTCTCTTGGTTCCCTTCCGGCAAATATATTTGGAAGGGGGGGTTTAATTTCCCACTTTCAAAGTCAGACCTCTGCTTCAACAGCCAAAGGTGTCTAGGTAATACGAGGCTGCAAGATCCATTAATTTGATGGACTCCCTAGTTGAAAAACTCTAAAACAGTTATTAAATTTCATCAATTTAGACTTGATCAAAAAATTTCAGTTTATTCAAAAAGATCACCATTACTAATTCATAAACAATAACATTACCGACAATTCTGACTGATCAGAGCAAAACTTTTTGACAAAAATACTGCAGTACAATGATGGCCAAAGTCAACATGTATGTAGATACAAATAAAGCACACAAGAAAAAATGAAATTGTAAAAGATAAATGTAAGAAGAGAAATAAAAATAAGAAGTGAGCTCCCAATATGGGAAAGGAGTTTACTCAGACAAACAGGTTGAAGATGAGATGAGGAAAGAAGAGACAAATTCGCCGACAAAGGAAATAATCAAAATTCCTTCTGTCTTAGAACTGTCAAAAAATACCTGCAAGATGAAATTACTATGAATGAGAAGAAAGTAGTGGTCAGTACTAATTAATTTCGAAAAAACCGACTGGCGGCCAACAAATCAAAAAATTTGGGTAGCGCCATCAATCGTCTCTTTAAAGGAATTTATTATCATTTTACAAGGCCGAGAAAGTGGGTAAAAGTGACAAAAATTCTTACGTCGAGAATTATTGGGCAATTGTAAAAGAAATTTTGATTCATTGTCATCTAGACAGGAAGAAGAATGAAATTTATTGATTAAAAACAAGCAATGGTAAAGTAATATAAGCTCGGGAAAAATATCAAAGAAAATTAAATGGGAAAAGAAAGAGTAAAGATGTAAAATTACCAACAAAAAATTCAAAAATTCATCCACCACTACGTAGACCACCACAAACTCACAAACTAAAAATTAAATTGCCCTTGTAGCTGGAAATTCTGTGGATAGATGCACAAACAATATATATTTCAAATAGACAATATTTTTGGTCAATATATTATCATTTCGATTGTCCTCAATATTAGTATCTTTAAATTGCGTTTTTAATTATTCTATAGATAAAAAGAAAAATTTTTCCTATAGTACACCTAGATCCTACATTTCACCCCGGATTTTGATGAAACTACAAAAGAAATAAGGTTGAAATTTTCAAGAAATTTAGTTCTCATTTCCTATCATGTCTGAAAGGATTTTGGTGCCTAATGGTTCAGTAGTTTCTAAGAAAAATGAGAAATAAAGAAAATTTCTGGATAAAAACAAGTCGCCTTTGTTACTTGAAGTACATTTTTCGTATTTACGGGGCAAGAGGTTATGAGTTTCTTTTCTACTTTGCACTAATTTAGGTTAAATGTTTTTGTTTTAAATAGTAAATAAAAATTGACAAACTGGATTTCTTAACAAAGTATTGCTGCGCTAGAATATTTTAAAAATTTTTTTTAATTAATTTTTTATGTTTTCTTTATTTCTATTATTTTTTTATTATACGCTTTTATTCTACTCACTCAATTTCTTGAAGTACACCGGATGACCAACTTCAGCGCTGCTTTCACGTGTTGCGACACACGCACACGTACTTTTATAGCCGTTTTTATCAGTTGTTTTTTCAATTTTTGTTTGTTTCTGTCTCGGAAAAAAAAGTGAGAAATTTTATTTTCTCTTTCGCCGTTATTTTATTCTTCAAATTATAAAAGCGTATTTTTTAAAAACTCGTTTTTAACATAATTCTTTTTATTATTTTTTATTTACATTTTTATTTTTTATTTTACTGAGATAAAACCTGCAGCATTGCACCCTTCAAACGATGTAGAAAGTGCATGCAAAATTTTAATCAAATCGGTCGACAAGTTTTGGAGGGGTAGTATTTACATTTGAAAAAAAGTTGCCAGGATTTCGCCTTCCAGGCTCCGCCCATTAATAAAGGATACATGCTCATCTAAAAATTATTAAGAAAAATGACACCACTTTTGAAGTTATTTTCCACACTCTTATGGTACCGAGTTCGAATTCGCTTGCCCTACTTTCGGGCCGTTCGGAAATAATCATAGGAATTGTTTTTTCAAATAATTTAATCATATAAATGAAAAATATAATTATTAATTTAGAGATCACAAAGAACAAGAATTTCGTAGATAAAAATGAGATTGAAAATTGTTGGTCCCTACTTTAAAAAGCTAGAATATTTTGATCGCGAAAGTGGTGCCACTTTCCATTTAACATTCGTCCTCTATAATATTTAATACTTTGTGGGTTAGACCTAGAGAAAGCTGAGCACCGTCTTAAATCGTCTTTTAGTAAAACCTTTGAAGAGAGATTATATTAACTTGTTTGACAGTAAATTGAAGAGAATGGTAGACACTAAGTAGGACCTTGAAAATATTTTATTACGCACCAAAAAAATGACCAAACATTTTTGTAATGTAGGCTACATGGACTGAAAGAAAGATCCATACCTTTACAACGTATAGATTCTCTTATTAGCATAATCAGGCCTGTAACCAACCGGTGAGCCAGATAGGCTACCTCCTCCCCTTTCAAAAATGAAGTGCACCAAAAATTATTAAAATATTTATCAGGATCCTGTAAAGTATATTTTCGTCTATTTTTAGAAATGACGAACATATTCGTCCACACATTTTCGAATACCAAAAACGTAGATATTTATCAACAATAATCATCCTATAACTCTTTATAAACAACCACTAAATTACCCATATTTGATTTTATGAATATAGATATACTTTCTGTATATTCATGACCTAATTGTGCCTGTCCCTCGAGTACTCGATGAGTCAGCACAACCCTATAATAACAACACCCTACCTCACTTTACCTATCCGACACGTACATTCTCATACCCTGAACAAGTATATAATCCCTCGATTCAGTGGAATAAGACAGTTCCTCGACAGCTACTTCTAAGTACCTGGAACCTCTCTAGTAGAAGTCTCTAGTGAACAGATAGTCTTGCTTGTTGAATTGTGATTGTATATGTATAAATATTAACGTATGTGTATGTACTATAATGTACAAATTATTATTTTATTAAATGTGTAAAATCACTCGTGTGTTTTAAAAATATTATTGAGTCTCTAACATATGTTGAAGTCCACGATAGTCTGTGGATGATAAACTTGAATCTATTCTAGAAGTATTACTGCTTTTAAAGTACATGATATTTCGTGTATGGTGTAACACTGAAAGTGGTTCTAATTAGGTACATTACGACCTCTTTTGGCCGTTACAGATCCCAAATTCTTCATTGCTGCTAACTTCTTATCATAATATCTTCAGCCTCCGAATTCTCCAAATGGTTACCAACAAATTTTATCAGTCCTTTAGTAGCCCTTTCCAGAAATAATTAGTTTCTGGTTACGCTTCTGAGCATAATTTAGCTGGCTGAAAATTTGTAGTTTGTACACTATCTGTTCTTGCTCCCAAGTAAGTATACTGAAATTTTTATCTAAATTCGACGACTCGAAGAAAAAGAAAATACATAACCACACAATTTTATTGGAACGTCCTGCATATATTCTCGTAAACTATAGACTGAACTATTCGCAGAAATTTGTTCGAGAAGAACCCCAAATTTCGAAAGACCAAAATCAAGTACCTACACTTTCCTCTTTTTAAGTAGATTTTTTTCTTAAAATTTCCTGTGTATTCCTACCCAGGGGTGAGAGTGGGTACGTTTTTCGTTTCATGAACTTCCAATCATTTTGGCACTATTTTTGAGAATTCTTTTTTTTTTAAACGTACACCCTTTTGCATCGAGTCTATTTCCAGTCGTAATTTTAATCCGATGGTTTTCAAATTTGAAATAGGTACTTATTCGGATCTACATAACAAAGAATCTTATTGTTTTTGGTCCAGTGGGTCAGTTTATATGAATATTTTATTGAACAGCGTACAAGTCGCAATTTTCAATCGATAGGCCTAAAATTTTGTATACATATGTGCTTTACGTTAAGGACAATACTTACAAATTTTGGTGCGGATAGGCCTTACGGTACGTCTGGTAGGGGCGATTTCTTTTCATTTTTGGCAGATTAATGGCTTAATTTTTAAGCTACAGTCACAAAATTTATTGCAGATATTGATTTGAAGTACGTCTAACATGCATCTAAATTTGTTTCCTATTGGTATTATGGTTCATTACATGGGGCTGTTGGAGGGGCCTTCTCCATCAGCCTGGAGAATTACAATTTTATTCAATAATCTAAAAATTATTTTTCGTTTAAGATAAGTTTTGCAATTGGAACCGTTGACCACACCCAGCCCAATGTTTTAAAATTTTCCCATAAACCTCGATTTTGTTAAAACTATCGCAACCATTATGATTTTATTTCGTAGGTTTTAAAGTATGTTATTTAAGATCGTGCTAGTTAGAACTTTGAATAATTTTCATTTCACAAAAAAATAATGATTTTTAACGCAAAAATCAAGAATTAATTTATAAAAAATTTTGAAAAAATAATACGGAATCGGTACATTTCATTGCATGCTTCGTATTTGCGTGATATTGGTAAATTTTTTCAAAACATATAAATATATAAATATTTTATATATTACTTTATTAGAAGAATTTTAGTGATAGAGGTGATTTTTAAACAAAGAAAATCTACTTTTTCTTGCGAAGCTTGTTGCGAAAGTTTGTTTTTTTTTCAAGTTTTTTTTCCCTCGTGATTCTTTGTTTTCAATACGGTATAACCTCTTCTAGCGAACCAGTATATAACTTCGAAGTACCGTCGTGTCGTCCAGATGGAAAAGTATCTTCTTGAAATAGAAGCACACGTGTAATCATCAACTGCCCCATACATTGCTCTGTTGCTATACAGGCAGTAGCACGCTTTACCGGCGTGTAATTTCATTTAAAAATCATCCACTGTGGAGAAAAGAAAACAATCACGTAAATATAGGTAGAGCTACCCACCAAAATTTTGCTATAAGCTTTCGTGCGTCGTCATTAACAATAGATTACCTAATACACGTTCGACTTTCATAGCGTCGTCGTCCTTGTCGTCGTCGTCGTCGCCGTCGCGTCGTACAAAACTGCATTTTACCCAAAAATGAGAACAGCTCGAGGCCATCTTTAACATTGTTATCGCTGCTGTCGCTGCTGCTGCTGCTGCAGCTGAGACTGTTATAATATGTATACCATAGCCGTGTTATCACCGCGTTAGTTTATTTAAGGTCGAAAGACGGTCGAAAGGGACTGAGGGGGTTCTCATTACAGCGAGATGATAATAAAAAGGTAGAATGGCTTGTGTAGGTGTATGTACCCATGGTACACCGATTAAATAGACTTACACAACGTTAATATGGGTAAACGGCAAAGGCTGTCAGTAATCGTATTTGGTTCTTTTGTCTACACATAATTAACGTATTCGGTTCGCTTCTCTCTTTAAAACGGTCTAGGCGACGAAATTGGGATTTTTCTTCGAATTTTCCAAGTCCCTTGGAAGTTTAGATGAAAGAGCATGTGAATACGCGATTACGTTAACAGGCAAGTACTTTGCGAATGCAATTATTGATAAAAATAAATCACAAGAAGGAACTCTACCTTATGTATACAAGTATATGTGCCACTATTCATTCTTGTGAAATTAGCCATCTAAAGTACTCAGATTAACTCTATGTAATGATAAGTATAGTTTCCACAGCTCCACAGCGGTCAACTTGAACCTATTACAGCCCTTACATCACAAATCATGTGAAATATTTGGTTATTTTACTTTCTTAAAATAAGAAGAAACTATTCACGAAAAATGAAACAGAAAATGACACAAGTTTTCCACAGGCTGATACCAGTGGATTAGAGAGGTGGGGTTTTCATTTCATTCGATCAAAATGTAAAACAATTACCCCTTCAAGAAAATAAAAATGTACCCAAAAACATTATCTTGTGTGACACAGTAAAATGAAATACGGTATCGCAAAGAACATTAATTTGAAAAAAAAAAAAAAAGATTCAGGAATAATACAGGAAACAAAGTTCAGTTTTAGACATTGTATTCAGTAAGTAATTTTAAAGTGCAACCGAGTAATTAAGATTTATAATGGGACATGGAAAACCATTCAGAAATATAGATGAACAAGATAACTGAAATGAAACTTGATAAAATGATTTCTCCCTCTCTTCTGCGAATTTAAGACTTGCTCAAACTTTTGTGAACACAAAAAAATCACTCCAGTTGGTACCTTCGCTTATGCAAGTCCTATAAATTCACTTATGTTTTTCATGTCTAATAATTTTATAATTTTGAACTTGTAAAATTTTTGTCTTGATGAAATTTTGCCATGTAATTTCACATTATGTTTTTTACCTTGCTTAAATTTGTCTGCTTCGTATTATTTCATTTGGTTTTGGAAATATAGATCTGATTGTCTTTTGAAATCTTGGCACATCAATTTATTCTATGAATAAACTAGTATTTTGTTTCCTGTTTTTGATTGTTTTAATTGATATCATGTCAAGCTAAGAGGTTATCTATGGTGGTAAAATTCAGCGGTTAATAATCTACTTTAAATGAGGTTAAAGTTCCGAGAAAATAGAGAAATAATAAAGAAAAGAATATGGTTAATTTTTGGTCTTTTTAGATTCTTTTAAATTGTAAAATCACACAAGTTCAGCGAGAACACATCCTGGGTCTTTCCCTTTCCATTTTTCTCTCCCCCAGTGAACTTTGGAATTTTTCACTGTAGGATACTATTAATTTGGTATTCAAAGTTTCTGATTTTTTTCATTTCAACATTATTATTTCAACAATGTTTCAACTTTATTATCACATTCTTCATTGGTAAAACATATATTCCTCGATATTTTCATCTTCAGATATCAAGTGTATGGTATCTCGTTATGTATGCTGTGAATTAATTCAGGTAAGTAATTGGTTGAAAACTTGTGAAGGTCAATAAAAACCAAGTTTTGTATGACAGGTAAAAGCCAAATTTGGCATACCACACAATGATCTACGTAACAACTTAGGTATAAATTACCTGCCTACAGGACTAGTTGTAAGGACCATATGCAAGAAGAAAGACACCTATAACTGGTTAGGTCTAATATTAAATACTTAAAACTATCCTATTTTCTACTCTGTTAATATATTTAATTTCCTTATTTGCTAAAACCTTACAATTTAAATATATAAACAACTAAATTATCGTTTAATTTTGTTTCCTTATTAGTATGGGTAGAGCTTAAGTAGCCTATGCCTGCAAAAATAAATAAGAATATAGACCAAAGCCGAATTAAAAAATTTTGTTATTGCTTCTATACATTATGCAGGTATATATTATATCTATACCAGTGGCAAATGGTGCTTCATAATGCTGGGTATGCTACAAAAAAAATACATTAAGGGCCTAATGCAATAAGATACTTATACAATACTCAGGGGCCGATGACTGGGGTTTTTTAGTTGTTGAAACCCCTCTCTCCCCATTAAAAAAATAAGAAAAAAAGAACATAGGTAATCATAATGTAAGGAAAAAGGGAAAAAAGTCATCATTTTATGCAGGTATATCTAAACTGTTTTTGAAACCTTCTCCCCTCAAAAAAAAATATTTTTCTGTATCCATGTAAGGATACTGGAGAAAGAACTGATTATTAAGTTAGTATTGATAATTCACCACTAATCTCATTTATGCTTTCCCTACCCAAAATTAAATCAAAAATAAAAATAAAAAAAACTAAAACCCCAAAAAAAATAATATTTTCTACTGAAATATTTTTATTGTTGGTTGTGGAATACCTTGTTATGAAGAAGTATTTTCAATAAGAATTGTAGCCAACAGCTGCTTGCATGTTCTGCTGCTTCGTACTTATATATGGGGAAACCACAACCTGGGCAAACATCTTGTGAGTTTATATAGGAGATTCTGGCACACACACACACAAACACACATACATACGTATATATACGTATGAAATTGCATCATTTAATTATGTCATTTCTTATTATTTACCAATAAGAAATAATATAAGACTTTTGCCACTATTCTTTGACATTGCTGAGATCCTTATCTGCCAATTAGTCACAGTAAAAACGTCATATCTTACCTATGTGTACATTCAGGTAAGAACATACAAATATACAAGTTGTACTGAATTTATTTAGTGTCCTAGAGATGAATAATAAGCCAGCCTGTTGGACTTTTGTCAAGGGGTACGAGCCCCTGTACCTCTTTTGAGTTGGTAATCCCCACATTGGTATATTGCAGAATTGATAATGTAAAAAATCAATATTTAATTATAAAAAGAAATTAAAACTTATTATAAAAATAAATGTTAAAAATTAATCATTTAAATATTAATTTGATGCAACAATCACTCTGACCAGCAAACTTATCATAGAAAGAATCCATACTCTTGATAGAACGCGGAAAATCTTTTTCAATTGACAGCAAACTTAGAAAAAAAAGTCATTCTTGACCATATGTTGCCCTTTTGAATGATTTAATAGAGCAAAAAAGGATTGCTCTACAGATGCAGTAGTACTTGGAATGGTGCATGTGGGAACCGGGCAAGTTACTACACTTCAGAAGGATAAGTCCGTGTCCCGATAAGTCTACGCCATCCAGTGTATAGGCAGCCAACCTACGTAGCGTACAGTGCCGGGAAAGTGCGGGAACTGTAGGGCAAACGTAGCTTGTATGGCGCGGGTATATACGAGCCGCGCCAAGCTACGTATAAGCGAGTGGCTACGTATATATTTACGTAGCCCGCTTCGTATGTGACCGCACATCGTCTATGTAGACGATGTGAGAGTTCGTAGTTTTAATTATTATTGATACGTCGATTGTAAGATCGACGTATCGCCTGTCGGCGGAGGCCGAGCCTCACAGCGGGACGAATCCCCACAGCACTCCCCCCCAATTTTTGCGCCGCAAAAATGACATCATGCGCAGCAATTGGGGGAATTCTATCACTGTGTGCCTAACTATGGTCCCTATCTCCTACTGTCTCGTCGTTCCATCTCCCAACTGTGGATGGTGGAGGCTAGTGCCACGCCCAAACTTCTGTATTGGTTGGTGCGGGCGGCTTGTCGGGCTTTGAATGATTGCCGACTGTTTCTGCCCCTATGGCGGGGAGCACCACGTCCACGATCGGAGTTGCCTTGGGAGTAGGGGGTGAAACAAGCAGACGAGTTATTTGGTTCTCGTATGGGAGATATATAAGGAGGGGGTGGTACCATAGCCACAGGAACAGGAATTGGTCTAGGTTCTGGTATGTGGAATACTGGAACTTCGACCACCTGTGGAGGAGGGGGAACGATGGGTTCCACGGCCTCTACCAAGGGGACAACCTCCATTGGGATTGCCAATGGCTGTTGTTCCAGCGGTACGTCGTCCGGGATAGGGTCTAGGCGAGGGGTGTCTCGACCCATTTCTTGCAATATACCACGGACAGTGCTCGGAGGGGGAGAGTAGCCAATTAGGGCATCTTCCTCAGCCTCTTGGAGTTGAGCTAATTCTTGGGTATGATTGACATTGCAGCGTCGTCGCATCTCATCGGACAAACGCTCTTCAGGCGATTCAACATACCCAAGGTTTGAAGAATTATCGGACATTTTTCGAGAATTCAGGTCGAAATAAATTCGAAACAAGGGAGACAGGATAGTACAATAAGTACAAGGCTTAAAGATCGCAACACCAAATATAGTGTAAGCAAGAAATAAAATACGAAAAATTTTTAGAGAGCAAATAAGACGTTGTCAATCAGAATGCAAAGACACGAGTGAAGCTTTACAAAATATACTTGATTGACTATGGTCATTTTTTCTCTCGCCTTATCTGTCCATTTAGCATTCACAAAGATGAGCGTCTTGTCAATACTAGTAAAATGATACCAAACTCGATGTATTTCGGTATTGTAGTTTTGGCAGAATAGTCAAGTACAGATTTGCAATAATTTGAATAGAATTCATATTATTTTTATTATGTGCGTGGGATTACGCAAACAGGTAAAAACAGTATTTTGTTTTTTTTTTTTCGTCGTGGCAACGAACTTTGTTTACGCACACAAACACATGAGTGTGTTAATATGTATAGTAGTGTGTTTTTGCGAATTCCTTTTTGCACTTTGCTTCGTAGGAATTTCGTCTAAGTTCGTTTGTTTCCGTATTTTGTTATTTACCAGCGATTTTTCATGTGCTGATTTTGTTGGGAAACTCGCGAGACGGGTTCAAACCCAGAGTCAGGCGGAAGTCAATTTTTATTTTTCCACGAATTTATTTGTTTTTGTTGGTACCTGGGTAATTATTTTAATTTACCTCTAGTTGTTTTTAGAGTGTTTTTACCAATTTCTACCATAGTTTTTTTCTTTTTATTATTTCTTTGTGCGATACGGGCAGACTTGCGAGTAGGAAGCATGTTTTTAATTTTGTATGAACCTTTAGGCCTACCTTTTTTTCTAAGGATAATAGGCTTTGAAGGATCAAATTCAATTTCCAAAATGTTGTCATCAAATTTGACGGATTTTTTGTTTTTATTTAACTTCGGAGTAACTAATCCTAACTCTTGTGAATTAGACTCAGAATTTTGTTCCATTCTATTTTCGTATTGTGAATTATTTTTGATTTCACTTTTTGTCTGTCCACTATTTGTTTCAACTAACTCGTTATCAATTTGTTGTGAGTCAGTCTTATCAGGCAATGTAGGGTATGGGTCATTATTATGCTTGACCTCTAATTCCTTTTGTCTGATGGTTGCTGTCAGCCTTTCCTTGTCATTGGTAACCAGGAATGCAGGTTTTAGTCTGTCGATTGAGACTTTTTTATGTTCGCCTGCTATCATTATGACGAAATTTTTCTCGTCTCGTGATATAACCTGGTATGGGCCGGCATATGGCTTTTCAAATGCACCTTTGAGTCTGTCATCTCGCACCCACACATGAGTTGTGGTGGCCAAGTGCTTTGAGACATAGACTTTAGGCTGGCCATGTCGAGCTGCTTGAGTTATGACGCTGTTTGCATCATCTCTGATGTTTTGAATCATCAATTTGGGACTTACATCTTGAGATGTTGTAAAAAAGTCTCCGGGTAAGCGTAGCTCTTCGCCGAGCGCAAGCTGCGCAGCAGAAAATCCTGTATCTGACTGTAGTGCAGATCTGAGTCCTAGTAAGATGGTGGGTAAAATATCAGCCCATCTTTTTGTGTCTGATGCCATGATTGAAGCTTTCAGAGCACGATGCCACCTTTCCACTGCACCATTGGCTTGGGGGTGGTATGCTGTTGTGCAATTGTGTTTTGCACCCAGCTTGGATGCAAGTTCATTGAAAAGTGAACTTTCAAATTGGCGACCTTGGTCTGTAACAATGACTTCAGGTACACCAAAATGGGCGATCCATGTTTCATAGAGTTTTTCAACCACTGTTGGGGCTGACATCTCTTTTAATGGGATAGCCTCTGTCCATTTGGTTACTCGATCTATCATAGTCAGCAGGTATCTGTTCCCTCGAGATGGTGGTAATGGACCGACCAAATCGATGTGTATTATTTTGAATCGCTCTGTATTTTTAAATTTCTTGAGTGGCGACTTTGTGTGCCTTCCGACCTTAGACTGTTGACAGTTCAGACAATGTCTAGCCCATTGGTTACAGTCGGCTTTCACTCGTGGCCAAACAAATCTTGATGTTACTAAATTAGCAGTACTTTTGGGTCCTGTGTGTGACAAATTGTGCACACTATCGAACGCCATTTTACAATATTGTTTCGGCAGGAATGGCCTATCCTTGCCTGTACTGATATCACATGTTACCAAGATATCTGTACCGGGAATTTTACGTTGCCGCAGCTTCAGATTGGTTTTCTCATTGGTTAAATATTCCTCGAGTTCCAAATCTGTTAACTGGTCTCTTGCGATTTCAGCATAAGGCAGCTGGGCAGGGGCAGAGACAGCATTTATTCGACTCAGACAGTCGGCAGGGATATTTAATTCTCCCTTGACGTACCAAATATCAGTTGTGAATTGACTTATTAGGTCTAGCTGTCTCAACCGTCTAGGAGAGATGGGGTCAGTTTTCTGCGTGAAGGCATGTGTGATGGGAAGATGATCGGTATATACCGTGAACGATCGACCCTCAACATGGTGTCTGAAGTGCCTTATTGCAGCATAGACCGCCAGTAATTCCCTATCGTAGGTACTGTAATTCTTTTCAGCTTTGGAAAGCTTTCTAGAGAAGAATGCGAGCAGTTGGTTTAAGTCATTTTTTATTTGGTACAATGTCGCACCAATTGCAAAGTCAGAAGCATCGGTTGATATGCATAACGGCAGACTGTCGTCTGGGTGAGCCAATAATGTCGCATTTGCTAGCAGATTTTTAACACTTTCGAAGGCTTTTTCAGCTTCGGTGTCCCAAACAATAGGAGTTTTATCCCGTTTTTTGTTTGTGGTGCACAATGCAAATAGCTTGCTTTGTTCAGCAGCTGCATTGGGCATGCAACGTCGGTAGAAGTTCGCCATCCCCAAAAATCGTCGCATATCTGCAATTGTTTTAGGTTTTGGGAACTCTAAGATTGACTGCACTCTGGTCTTCGTTGGAGAAATACCTTCGGTCGAGATTGTATACCCGAGAAAATCAATAGTTGCTTGTGCATATTCGCACTTTGCAGGGTTGACAGTAAGGCCGGCAGTGTGTATACGCTGTAATACGGCTCTTACATGTTTCTCGTGTTCCTCCTCACCGCCTTCTGAGCATATGCATATATCATCCAGATATGCATATACAAATGGTAAATCTCTAAACAGTCCATTGATAAATCACTGGAAAGTTTGCGCCGAATTGCGAAGTCCAAATGGCGTTCGAAGATATTCGAATAATCCAAACGGGGTGATAACCGCGGTTTTATGGATATCCTGTGTGGCCATGGGTATTTGGTGGAATGCCCAATTTATGTCCATTTTAGTGAACAATGTCTTTCCCCTCATATTCACGTTAAAGTCCATTATATTTGGTACAGGATAACGGTCAGGGATTGTCTGGGCATTTAAGGCACGGTAGTCCCCTACAATTCTCCATTTGCCATTCGCCTTTTTCGTCATGTGAATGGGCGAGCTTCAAGAACTATTTGATGGTCGGACTATTCCTTCCTTGATCATTTGATCGTATAGTTCTTTAGCTGCATTAAGCCTATCAGGAGCAAGTCTCCTGGCTCTCGCAGTACATGGTTGTCCTTTTGTTTCAATTACATGGACTGTGTCATGTTTATAGGGAGCGTCTCGTTTGAAACATGGCTGGTTTATGCCAGGGAAATGAGAAAAGATTTTCATCAATTTCTCATTGAGTTTGCTGCAGCTATCTATCGCTTCGTCAATTTTGTACATTAGCGATTTGCCTTCCACAAATATACCGGTAGTTGAGTCGATAAGCCTAGAATTTTTCAAATCGACCAACAAGCCAAATTGTGCTAGAAAGTCAGCACCAAGGATTGCATTTGAGACGTCCGCAATCGTGAAGGACCACGTCATGTCACGTCTCAGACCAATGTTCACTTCGCTAGTCTCTAAGCCGTAGGCAGAAATGTTCAGGTCATTTGCTGCACGGAGATAGTATTTCGGAGTTCGTACTTTTTGTGTTTTGCTAGCTGGTATGATACTTAGGTCTGCACCTGTATCTACCAAGTACCTTCTCCTAGTTGTCCTGTCCTTTATGAACAGGCGGCGTGAATATTTTTCTGAGGGGGCATCAGCCGCAGAGAGGGCCCCTCGTTCTAGTTTGATGACTCAGGCCTTTTTACAGCCCACCAGGCACATTCTGGTGTGCATTTAGTGGCTTTCTCATCAAATAGATTGTGGTAGTAGCACCACTTATTGTTGTATGGTTTTCGGTTGGGACTTTTAGATTTTGAGCGAGGGGGAGTTCCTCTTGGGCTACGACCCCTTCTTTCTGAACTATTGTTAGGCTTTCGGTCTCTGGACCTAGATTGCCTATTATTATTTCTATAATCGCGTTTTTTCGAGTTATTATTTTGATTTGAATTCATTTTTCTTAAGTTTCTATTTTCATTTTTTAATTCGCGAAAGTTTTTATTTAGCTGGGCTATTTGTGCTCTCAGCTCATTAGTCTCAACCTCTGATGATATGGCAGCTACAGAAGGTCGGTTGACACTGGCCTGTAGGGCATCATCAGCAATCTTGGCTAGATATTCCAGTCTTTCTACATTTTCTGCACAATTTGCACCAAGTGTGTATATTAGTTGTGACACACTGGTGGGTAATTGCTTACAAAATTGATTTGCAATTACCATTGGTGTAACCATTTTGCCACCAGTCTTGATTAATTTGGCCATGAATACTGAAGGTTTTTCATCTCCAAGTTTCATGCCACCCATGACTTGGT
Source organism: Ericerus pela (assembly GCA_011428145.1). Taxonomy (NCBI): domain Eukaryota; kingdom Metazoa; phylum Arthropoda; class Insecta; order Hemiptera; family Coccidae; genus Ericerus; species Ericerus pela. The sequence continues at coordinate 964,882 of WOFM01000165.1, forward strand.
TGATGGCTTCATCATCGGTTTTACCATAAATGTTTCGGATTTTATTACAGAACCACTCATATTTATTAACTACATCATTCGGACATTCCATTATATTTGGGACAGTCCTCATTATTTCAGCTGGCATATCTCCACAGATGTGTTCATATCTGAGTTCATCTGGGAGTTTTTCTTTTTTGAATTTGCCTTCGAGTAATGATAACCAGACATCTACTTCCCTTGGGAGGAACTCTGGTACTTTTATTTTGATTTTTCTTGCATCGAAATTTGCATTCGGAGCTCTGTTCTGCTCTCGAATTTCCATGAATCGCATGAACTGGTTGAAAATGTCTAAATTTTCTTGACCAACGGGATGACCAGCAGGTAGCTGAACCGGAGGTTGTTCATGCTGTATTCTGAGTTGTTCTAACTCTTGATGGAGCCTTTCATTTTCAGCTTGCGTCTATTGTTGTAGGCGCAATGCTTCTGCAGCTTGTTGGGCTGCTAACCTAGCTCTATCCTCAAGAGATTCCATCCTATTTTGCGGATTTGCAGAGTTTACTGACTGGCCGAGAGTATTTGTGTTGCAACCTAAGATTTGTGGTTCAGCAACAAAACTAGAAGTTTCAGCTAAAACGGAATCTGCAGGAAGTATTTTACCACTTCTTAATTTGCGAACTGCTATTTCCTCTTGTGAGATATTAATTTCTAACAATTGTGCTTGAGTTCTTCTAGCTTTCCTATCTGTATCAGATGTGGATACAGTAGGTTGGAGGTTAGCTGCAGAGGCAGGAGGGGTGAGAGGATGATTCTCACTTGGGTCCTCCAGTGCTGTTTATCCCTGCCCAATCCTTAATAGACTGGCAAATATATTTCTCAGGGGGGTAAAATTCCACTAACAGACTTTAATTTGGGAGTGATCACTAGCAAATTGCATAAACTAGATCACTACCAATAACATAAAACGACTCCAGAGAATGGTTGTAAAAATTTTTTTCAACCACCACAACAGTAATATTTATGTTTAGCCTCACCTCATTTAAAGCGCTGCTAGCACCAGCGCTTCTAGCGCCCGGAGGGAGTAATAGCGCTGCTAGCGCCTTAAGGGGTCCAAAGACCTCTTATACCTCAAGACTTACCAAAGTCGAGACTTACCTAATCACGTCGGGGTCACCAGCGTGTGGGAACCGGGCATGTTACCACACTTCAGAAGGATAAGTCCGTGTCCCGATAAGTCTACGCCGTCCAGTGTATAGGCAGCCAACCTACATAGCGTACAGTGCCGGGAAAGTGCGGGAACTGTAGGGCGAACGTAGCTTGTATGGCGCGGGTATATACGAGCCGCGCCAAGCTACGTATAAGCGAGTGGCTACGTATATATTTACGTAGCCCGCTTCGTATGCGACTGCACATCGTCTATGTAGACGATGTGCGAGTTCGTAGTTTTAATTATTATTGATACGTTGATCGTAAGATCGACGTATCGCCTGTCGGCGGAGGCCGAGCCTCACAGCGGGACAAATCCCCACAGTGCAAATCAGCTGAGCTAATTTAAAGACTTCTGTAATTCCAATAATTGTCTCATTCTGTAGCATATATTTCACAGAAGGTTGTAAATTTTGAAATTCCAAGGTTCAGTAAATTAAATTTAAATCATTTCTTAATCTTACAAAGTCAAAATACTGATTGTAATGAACCTCAAGTTTTTTTAATGCAGAATCAGAAAACGTGTGAGTGTAATTTCTATATTTAGAATTATTAAGGAGTGCCATAAATTCCAATTCAGTTGGAGAATCAAATAGATCATTTAAATTAGATAAAATATTGTCAAAAATCTCATAATAAATTTGTCTAAATTCATTTTCTTCCAGTTCCAAATTTTTTGATGCCCTAGATCTTTTTTGTTTAAGATGATCAATAAAGCTCTCTGTGTGTTGCAGTTCATCCCACACATTTTCAAATTCATTTCTACTTTTTTGTAATATAATTTTTATATTGGCAACATATTGAGTACAAAATAATATATCATTAGATTTTTTCTGCAGTATGTTGAATAATGTTTCAGTGTGTCCAAAAACTTTGAAGGAAACTTTTATAAAAAATAAAGTTTTAGGTATTTCCAAAAATCGGATGAATCCTTGGATTTGATCGAAGGTTTTGTTATCCCACTTTTTTGCATCATTCAAAATTTATTAAAAAAAACTATAGAAACTATGCACGATTTAAATTAATTATTGATACCAACCATAATGAAAAATTCCACTGTTTAGGAGTTGATCTTGGCATTTTTCTATTGATAAACTCAGTGAGTGCATTATTCCTCTTTAAAGAGTGAGAGAAAAATGATGATACTCCTCCCAATGTCATGAAAAATATTTTGTAACCTGTTACATTGGAAGTTGCCTGGGACATAACCATATTTAATTTATGGCAATGAAAATGTATAAGGACTGCTGAAGGAAAATATTATTGAATTTTTGTTTTCAGCCCATTAACATCTCCACCTATAACTGCAGCCCCATCATAAGTTTAGGCCAATAATTATTCTCTAACTTTAAATTCTTTCAAAAGTGTTATCAGATGCTGAAATAATCCATTGGCTGACTTATCTGCACTCACATCAGTAAATGAAATAAATCTCTTGAAGTCGTGTCTCAGTTGCCAATTAAATAAGTAGGAAACTAGGTTTTCATGTCCTTCCCTTCCAAAATTTGAGGTACCCTGATTCTAAAGATCTATGATCCTGGGCTGTCTCTTTTTCTTTTCAGGCAACTTTAATATTTCAGATCTTCATAGATTTATTCCAACTAATGTGATGACTACATTTGTGGCATCACAGGTTTTACATTATTTAAAAAATTAATTTTATATTAATTCTGTTTACCTATTAGTAGTATGAAAATGTCTTATTGTATATCAGGTTAAGGTTCATGCACTGAAATACGCACATTTTCCATATATCACTGGTCATTTTTGCTCGAAAGCCTATATTTGACCATATTAGGCCTATTCGGATTATATGTCAGGTCTGAACCCGACATACAGTCTTGGAATACTATTGTCATATTCTCTATTGTCGACCACTACCTCTTTGTTACATTTCTATTATTCTCAGGTCCTTCAGGCATATTGGCCATTGTCTTTTTCATCTATTGTTTTATTCTTGAATTTGTGCCAAGTTTATACTGTTTATAATTACAAAATTTCTCTCTCTCTCTCTCTCTCTCACTCTCTCTCTCTCTCTGCTATATTTTGAAATTTGTACAAGTCCAGATAAATGTGACGTCTGAAACAAATTTGGAATTTTTTACTTTCCCTTCCTTTATATTTACATATGGTATTAGTTGGTGTGACATCAGAGCTGAAATTTTTACAATTCCAGAATTATATATTCCCCCTTACCCCTCATGTTTTTTTCAAAGTTCTTAACCACAAGTGGTGCTATTTATCGGATACCTTCGGTATCCGATTAATTTAATTTAAATTTGAATTAAATTTTCTGCTGCTGCTGAGATTTGAACCGGCGACATCCAAATGGCCAAAACTGTGAAGAAGATGACTGAGCTATGAGAGAGATTATAATATATACGAAAAGAGATTTGGTTATAACTGGAAAGTTTTTAATTTCTTATTTTTTTATATTTGTTTTCGACGCATTTGATAAAATATAATGTGATGTGTAAAGAAAGTAGTGGTCATTGAGGATGTACACTATAGACAGAAGGAGGAATACATTGTAAGAAGTGAGGAAAGAGGAAGGGAGTTAAAGCATGAGTATAAAAGACATTGCAAAATATGAAAAATTTTTAAGTTTATTTGATGTGTTGTTGAAGTAAGTTTACTGTTTTTATTTTAAATAAATATGTCAGAGTTGGTTACATACTTAGAAGACCTGTGAAGGTCGTGTGAAAAAGTTACACATAAAATACGTGAAAATGGGTGTATTTTTTTAGCCCCAAACTCGTCAATGTTATTAATAAAATGGAAACACTGCTAGTTGGACAATTAGCCTCCATTGGCTGACTTATCTGCACTCACATCAGTAAATGAAATAAATCTCTTGAAAATATTTCTTGTTGATGTGTGTACATATTGTAAAAAGGTAGAAAACTGTGACAAACTTTGCCACATCTGATGTTTCATCCAACAAAATTGTAAGAAACGTTGATTGTTCAATTTCTTGTTTAATTTTTTCCATCAAAATTTCTCTAAAATTTTGTATTTGATTTGATGTCCCCTTAAAAATGATAGAATCACTCAAGTGAATTTTCAAAAGAATATCATACTTAGCAATAGATTTATGATACTATTATAATTCCCTTTATTGGCAAATTCTTTGGTCTCCTCATGACCTCAAAATGGTAATTCATTGATACCTAGTACACAGATGACATCGATTAATCTCCTCATAATTGGTCAGTTTTTCTTCACTTTTTCATTATGAAGTAAAACATTTCTTTTTCCACTTCATCCAACATCAAATTTACTCAAGTTTAACCTAACAAATTGTAGCTTAAAAAGCTACATAAATGACCAGTTAACCTTTCATGTTTTTTTACATGGTACTGTAGTTATTTAAAATATCAAATCCAGTGCAATTCCATACTTTTTTTTCTATGAAAAATAGTCAACATGGCCAGCAGTATAATTTTTGGTTTTTTGAAGATCCAGTTAACCAAGAAATTTTTTCATATGCACTTACGTGGAATCTTCAAACAAAATTCTAGGTTATTGAACCGCATTCACAAATCTGCGATTCTAACAGTCACAGTCTCAACAGGAGCATATTTTGAAGAATATGAAAGAATACACGTGTATCAACAAACTATCCCAGTCCTATACAGGACTCTACAGATTTTATTCAAACGAACATTTATACCAACTACAATGCTGATTGTAATTGGGATCAAATTAAATGTCATAGAATCAGTATGAGACATAAAAAACTTTTTGAATCTCTGATTAAAAATAACCTTGCCCTAATTTGAGGTTTTTCTCCAAAACCCCATTCCCTTTGCAATAAATGTGACACTGCTATTGATGAAGTCAGAGACTTTTTCAGAGACCTTCTTTCTATCTTCTGTTGTGAACTCACATACAGAGATGTAATCCCTTATAGAGAATGAACTTTCTTTCAAAGACTAATATGACATTTTAAAAGAAACTGTCATTTCAGATCATTATCCTTACTTAATGTCACTGAAAATTTTAAAATATTTTCCCAAAATTTTAAACACTTTTATTAGGATTTTTTCCTTGCATAAACTGCTTTGGACAAAACTTTAGAAAAATATTCTAATGAAGTGTATATAATTGGAGAAATTTCCAAATTTAATAATTCAGTTTGTATATATTACAATGCATACCTTATTCACTCTATGAATATTCAATATGTACTTAACTTTTGTAAAGATCACAATTTACCCTCAAGTACTATACCAATTGATACACTTAAAGAAGATTTAACCAAACTATTCCCATTATTGTTGAAAAACAACCTTCAATTATTTCCCTACATACACTTACCTTAATTATTATCATTTAGACCTAATAAATTGCAACCTTCATAATGATAATTTGGAAATTGAATTGAAACAAGAAAACTCTCATTACTATGCGTATAAATTTATTCCTGTAACTTTCAAATCAGATAATAATCAATTGTGTATTTGGGATCAAGAACCTTTGATTATTGTTCATAATACTGATGATTGACTCAGTTTTATTATATCACAGGTACAGACCTACATCACTGTAATCCTGAAAAACCACTATGCTTCCTTCCTGATAATTGTGGATCCAATAAAGTATAATATTGTGCAAAAACTCTATTCCTTAAAAAACCCTATGATAATTTCATCAAATCATGAGCATTCTGATGTGAAATTAACCAGAACCCTTGTATATCAATTAACAGAAAACAAATTTGCTATTACCAATCAATCCAACATCAGTGCCTTTGACACAATTTCAAAGAAATCTTTTGATATATCCTTCCTAGCACTGTATTTGTAACAGTCCCATGTCATGTTGAAGTTTTCAATACTGAAAATTATGGTTTTTTGGAAATCATTCCAATAGGGTTTCCTTGCCCCTGAAATATTTCCGATGACACTCTCATCAAACATCATTTACCATTACTCTAAACAGATTATAATGCCATTATTGATTCAGACATTAAGAAAACTGTTTCACTCCCAAGCATCAACGTTTATAATCCAAACTGGACTACGTTTATCCCAAATTTCTCGCCCATGTCATCTACTCAAGAATTTAAAGAAAAACCTAATAAAGTCCAAATTAAAATTCAGGACTTTGGTGATCGCAACTCACTTTCACTTTAAAGTGTTATGATCCTTATATGGTGATGTATCATTACCTTTACTATTGTCATTATTATATATCTTTTAATTACTAAAATTAGAAAACCTTTCAAGAGTAGACATGTGAAACAATTAATTCGTGAAATTACAAAACCTATTAAATTTATTAGAAATATGAAAGAAAATAATATTGAATGTATTGATGAAAAATATGAAAATTAATTATTATATATTGTTTTTATTTATTTCTATATGTATATGTATCTGTGGCGACGGGTGGTCGATGACAAACGAGTGTGTCTTACACACTCGTCGACCACCTAGCGGGCCAGCGGGGTAAAACCCGCAAACAACCTTTTTGCGCTCACCGCTATATATTTCGTCTATATAGCTTAATTGTTTACTGGGCTCGGCCCGCACATACTACTACACGTATATACGCAACCGACCTGATTGGTATTTGTGTGGTGTCGTGTATTCATACGCACACACCCACAAGTGGTGACCTCCGACGTAAGTATTGTTTTTGTTGTTGACGTTTACCGTCAACGGGGGAAGGAACCGTCACCTCCTTCCCCACCCGCTTCCGACTAGCTCGGAAACAACCAATCGGCTCTTACCAGCTGATTTTCCCTAACCACGCCCCTTCTTCAAACGTTGGCATACCCGCCAACAATCGAAGAAGGAACTCAGTCGGCTCTCGTCAGCCGACGGAGAAGGTTCTCCTTCTCCTACCCCTTTCCCTCGTTGCTCGTCGGTACTTAAGTACCGACCAACGTCCATAAAAATCAGTCGGCACCCAGCTGCCGACGGAGAAGGTTCTCCTTCTCCTTCCCTTTCCATTTACCTAACGTTCCACTTTTCCCTCTTCTCTCCCTAGGCTCGACGTCAGTACGCAAGTACCGACCAGCCATCCCAAAGAGAAGCAAACAGTCGGCAATCAGCTGCCGATGAGGAAAGTACTAACTTAGCCTCTGTTTTCAACCACCTCCATGGCCTCCAAATTAACCAGGTCGTCTCTCGAAGACCTGGTTCTCCCGCTGACGCCTGCGAAGGCCTCAGTCAGCAATCCTCCCAGGAGGACGGAGAACCAGCCCAACCCCACATCTGCCATCCACTCAACGCCGCATGTCAGCATGCGTTCGTCGACTGTACCGACAAACTTGGCGATCCCGCAGTCCTCTACGCTTGTAAATTTTAGCCCGTTCCTCGACAACTACCTCTCGGGCGAGGAACTTTCGGTCAACCAGCACCAGCCAGTTGACAGTTCCACGCTGAGGCTGTCGCCCATCCTCAATCGGCAATCGCACCGGCAGGAAGCAAATTCCGCCCCAACGACCGTCTCTCCCTCCTTACAAGCTCACCCACCACGGTTATTAACAGGCCTACCCCCGTTCAACGCCGAGAATGTGCGTCTCTGGCTACAGCAGATCGAGAATCTTGCTCGCGCCAGCGGCAATACCAGCGAGTCTCAGCTCTACCTGGCGATCTCCGGCCACTTGCCGACCCAGGTAGCCAATGCTGTGTCGGAATTACTTTACAGTTCCGACAACTCGCTGCACACTTGGTCGAACCTCCGAAACCAGATCCAACAGTTTTCCCCTTCCTCCTACACCCGGATTAGAACACTGTTGGAAAACACCCATCGTCAACCTTCCGAGAGGCCCTCGGCGTACCATCGCCGCCTCGTCACCCTAAACGAAGGAAGAGTAAATGACAACGTCCTCCGCAACCTCCTTTTCCGATCCCTCCCGGTCAATATCCGTCAAACATTGGCCATGACTAAGCCCGCAACCTCTCGACAGGCAGTGCTCGAAGCTGACGAGGCAATAGCTCTCGAGCAAACCTTTCCGTCGACATCTCCTGCGACCAGCACCATCTCCGCTCTCGCAACTCCCGCGGCACCTCCGTCGACAGCACCAACGGCTAATACCTCGGAACTAGCTACCATTACCCAGCTGCTTCAACAGCTCTTGGCTGGAAAACAGGTGAGTTCTGTCAACCCCCCAAAAAATCCCGCCCCATTCCCTGAACATAGGCGTTCGCGTTCACGCGATGCCAGGTCCAGAGACAGATCGCGCTCTCGTGACTCTAGCTCCGGTCGTTCGAAACCACGGACGATGCTACGAGTCATCGATGGTAAGAGACCGGTAAATACCCGCTCTCCCTCCCAATCCCGTGATGGCTACTGTTGGTATCACCAACAGTTTGGGAGGAAATCGCGCAACTGCTCTGACCCCCCATGTTCATGGTGGGACAAACCCCAAAATCGCGACCACCGCGATTCCAAATCCCCTACCCGTTTGGGAAATGAGTAAACGAGTCAGTCAAGACGGCACTCCCACTCGTTTTCAATTCAGTCCGTCTATTCGTGGAAGATCTGCTTAGCAAGCATCACTTCCTGGTTGACACTGGCGCAGAGATATCGGCTATACCTCCAACCGCTGAAGACCGGAAATGCAACGCTAAGCTCCAAATCTACGCTGCGAACCAAACTCCAATTAGTACTTACGGAGTTAAGCTGGCGCAGGTAGATTTCGGCCTTCGTCGCGAATTCAAGTGGGCCTTCATCATCGCCGATATCGCTGATCCCATCATCGGAGCAGACTTCCTTAGCCACTACCAACTGCTTCCCGATGTCAGCGAAGGGCACCTCCTTGATAAGACCACTGGACTTGCCGTTGTAGGTAAACCCCGACCCATCGATTATCCCCCGGAGATTTGCCTGACCATCGCCCACTCAAATAGTCGATTCCAAAAAATCCTCGACAAATTTCCCGGCGTAACCGGTAAAGAAGGCTTACGCCCGAGGATTTCCCCTACTGAAGTCACCCACGATATCGAAACTGTAGGTCGACCGGTGTTTTGCCGTGCCCGTCGTCTACATCCCGAGAAGCTAAAGGCAGCCCGCCTTTCCTTCCAAACCATGCTCGAACGTGGTGACTGCCGACCCTCCAAAAGTGCCTGGTCATCCCCATTGCATATGCACATGAAACCCAACAAAACATGGCGCATGCTTGGTGACTACAGAGCACTCAACGCACGAACTATCCACGACAAGTACCCTGTCCCGAATATTATGGATTTCTACGCCAGACTAGCTGGTGCCAAACTATTCACCAAATTAGATCTCGTGCGGGCGTTTAACCAAGTTCCAATGACCGAAGAACACATCCCCAAGACAGCCGTCATAACCCCCTTCGGTCTCTACGAATTTCCCTATATGCCCTTTGGACTTCGAAACGCCGCCCAAACCTTCCAACGGTACATTGACGGATTGTTGCGAGACATCGACTACGCTTACGCGTACATCGATGACATCCTCATTACCGCCTCCAACCCCGTTGAGCTCGAAGATCGTGTTACCGAGGTCATACGGCATATTTACAACGCTGGCCTCACCATCAACGGTAACAAGTCCGAACATGAACGTGAAGAGCTCACCTTCCTTGGCCATCGAGTCAACAGCTCAGGTATCAAACCTACTCCCGAACGTATCCAAGCTGTACTCGATTTCCCACTTCCCAAAACCGTTCATGACCTTAGGCGCTTTCTCGGAATGGTGAATTTCTACCGGCGTACAATTAAACATTGCGCTCACATTCAGAGTAAACTTTTCGCGCTTATCCATTCCAACAAAAAACGTGACAAAACCCCGATAATTTGGACTGACACTGCCGAAACCGCCTTCCGCGACCTAAAGCAGGCGTTAGCAAATGCTGCTCTTTTGGCGCATCCCGACGAGTCCAAACAACTCGTCTTGGCAACCGACGCGTCTAACCACGCGATAGGGGCTACCCTCTATCAACACGGTGCCGGATCGCTAGAGCCTTTGGCATTTTTCTCCCGCAAATTATCAGACACCGAATGCCGATATCCGACATATGACCGCGAATTACTCGCTGTTTTTGCAGCGGTGAAGCACATCCGTAACCTGGTCGAAGGGCGTGTTTTCTCCGTCTACACGGACCACAAGCCCCTCACGACTGCCCTGTTTCAGGCGTGCGAGAAAGCTTCACCACGCCAGCAAAAACAACTTGAGTATATCTCGCAGTTCACAACGGATATTCGCTACATCAAAGGAGAGGACAACATAGCCGCAGATTGTTTGTCACGTATATCAATCTCCGCCATTACCTCTCCCTGTGTTGTGCCATACAATGAGATGGCCCTTTGCCAACAACACGACCCTCAACTCGCCCAATACCTTGCAGACCCCAACTCTGCCCTCATCCTCGAATCGTTCAGAGTACCCGGACACACGTTACTTTTAACGTGCGACACGTCCACGGGGAAAAAACGACCCTTCGTACCCGTCAAATATCGGAGAATCATCTTCGATTCGATTCATGGGCTCTCGCACCCGAGCGGCCGGACAACTGCCCGTCTGATCGCTAATCGATTCATTTGGCCTGGCCTACGATCTGACTGCCTACGTTGGTCGAAAGAGTGCACCGCATGCCAACAAGCTAAAATCGGTAGACACACCAAAGCCCCTCTCCAAGCTTTCCGCCCTACCAATCGCTTAAAGCATGTGCACATCGATATCGTGGGTCCGTTGCCGATGGTTAGCGGTCCTCGTCATTGTCTGACAATGATTGACCGTGCCACACGATGGCCTCACGCCATCATGACAACGGATATTTCCGCGGATCGAGTGGCAACACTCTTCGTCCAACACTGGGTGTCCTCCTTCGGCGTCCCCGAAACTAAAACGACGGACCAGGGACGCCAGTTCGAAAGCGCTTTATACAACTCGGTTGCACGCCAGTTGGGAATACACAAAATCTCAACTACGGCGTATCACCCCCAATCGAACGGCAAAATAGAGCGCTGGCATCGAACTCTCAAAGCCACCATCATGGCCCGCGAGAACTCCAAAGACTCGCGTGGAGAATGGGCAGCCGATTTGCCTCTCATTCTTCTCGGCCTACGTTCGACGGTCATCTCCGACCTCGGCGTATCCCCAGCCCAACTCCTTTATGGTGAAGAACTCCGTCTCCCGGCTGATTTCTTTGAAGACAGCCCACCAAGTGTTGTCACTCACACCGACGGCACTAGCCTTCCTCAACGCATTCGCGAAAGTGCGAATGCGTTCACCCAAATCACCCGCAACCACGGCGATTCCCCCTCATACGTCCCCGCTGATCTAAAATCAGCCCAAAACGTATGGCTACGCGTTGATACACCTCGTAAGGCACTCGACCCACCGTACTCCGGACCATACAAAGTCCTCAACCGTACGGACAAATGGTTCGAGATCGACATACAAGGACGACACACACGCGTATCAATCGATCGCCTAAAGTCGGCCTATGTCTACACAGACATAGAAGCTGACCCAGATGACTCAACTTCCGTCGACGATCCTTTGGGACCGACAGTTGACTTGTCATCTGAGGTCGTTTTACCTAAAAACGACGACTCACCCCCGAATGCCTCACGCCAACCTTCGACGTCGTCTTCACACATAGACCACACGCTCGATTCTTCCCCGATCGTAAATACACTCGATCAAAATAAAGAATCGCCTCCCGAAGCGTTATCGAAGGAAAATACACAATCGCACCCCATCGGTCAGTCTCCTAGTCGACCAGCTGACGATATACTCGACGACGAACCGATTGCGATTCCCCTTCCTCTCCCGCACTCGTCCGAGTCGGCTCACGCAACTGACGACAAGTCAAGCGTTGTAGACGACGATGTATTACAAAAATTGTTCCGTGGCGCCACCCAGTCGCATAAATACGACGCGTCTTCCTCCTCGGAAGACGAACAGGCCCCGCCTACAAAACAAACTCGTAATAATGTGCAACAACAGCTGCCGCAACTGCAACTTCGTTCATGTTTACAAGACGAAAATAAACGGCGGTTACGGTCAAGAAAACGAGTGAAATTCGTGTTTTAGACACTCACTCTTCTCTTGACGTGCTTGGCTGTTATATACTCTTCATCAAATGCTACACAACAGGCGCTTTTAATAATATCTCGCGGAGCGTAATAGACTGGCGATATGTCCCAAGAGCGTCTTTCCCCTAGCATTTTGGATCTTTCCGACGATGAAGAAACAGCCCTTTTAAGGGCTACCCCCCCATTAACAGAGGGTGGTAACGGCGATGAACCGTCGTCTCTTCGTGCAGACGACCATCGCTCCCCCTCTCCCACCTTTTCCTCCCCGACGTCACTAGCTGACGTTGCCCTGTCTCCTTCCACCACGGCTACTGCCACCTTTCCACCGGTGAAGCAGAAATCGCCTGTACCCTCTACGTCCGACCAAGTATCGGCGTCACCCGTGACGCTTACCTCTGTCGGACCTGCACAAGAGGATACCCGCCGTACTCCTTCTCGAGTACAGCAACGGCGATCGACGCTGAGGCAGAGGGTGGAGTCTGCTGCCAGGGGTCGAGGTGCGCCACTTCGACAATACCGGCCTGCTCCTGGAGCAGCGGCGCGGGGTTCTGAGATCGTACAGCGCGGCCTTGTCCGTAGCTCTCGTTCTCGAATCTTCGTTCCACTCCCTAGGAAGACCGCGTATTCGTTGGAAACGCCACCTCACGCTCGGACCGCTGTACAATTAAGCAATGCGCGGATTGACACCCGCACATTCGCTGAAGTCGTACAGCGCGTTCAATCTAAGAGACCTTTGCCCGGTCCTCAACCGTCTTCCTCGGTAGGACTCCCCTCTGGGGAATTCCCGCCGCTCAAGACGGTTCAACAGATTGAACCGCTTCCCCTCCGGAAGCGCCGAGCGCAAGCGACTGCTACGTTGCGTACCAGCGGTTTTAAACGTCCGTCTGCAGCAACAAAGCGGTCCCCCCAACCGTCGACTTCCAAAGTCGCGGAGGCACCAGTAGCCTCATCGTCAGTCCCGAAAGGCAAGTCGTCGTTACTTCGCCCTTCGGTTGTACCGACTACCGCGGAAGAGACAGCGATGGACGTTGACCCTACCCCAACCCCAACCGTCCATCTTCCCTCAAAACCCTCGTCGGTCCCTCAACGTGTACTATCACCAGTACCTGAAGAGGTTGAACCGACAGAAAGTGTTGCTGTCGATAATAACCCTGTTATCGATTTAATGGCAACACCTTCGCCGGAGAAAGTCCCCAAATCACAGCCTTCCACCTCTTTTGACAAGAGTCCCCCGACTGTTGATAAACCGGTGAAACGTCCCCGTTTGAACCGTAAGGCAGGGGGCCACGCCCGGTGTGAAGCTCGCGCTCGCGGTCTCTCTTACATGGAGTTCAAACGGGACGAAAGACGCGGCAAAACCCGTTCCCAAACTCCCGCTCCATTACCGGCTCCCGTACAGGAGTCTGCCCCGTCTGTGGTACAATCCCCTGTACTGCAACCGGTGGTTCCTCCTGTACCGCAGAATCAATCCCTGCAGCCGTGGGAGCAATTCACTGCCGCTGTGCTTGCAGCACACAATGCCCAGTCACTCGCCCTAGCGACAACCCCGATGCCACTCCCACAAGTTGTAATGCCACCGCCCGGAATTCCCATTCCCCCGCATCTACAACTTACGGCACCGGTCTATCCTCCGGCCATGGTAATGTCGCCTTTAATGGCGGCACCAGTTACCTACCCGCCACCCCTTATGAGCATCCCCACGTCTCGTCCCCAGACTCCGCTCATAAGGAACCAGACTCGAGCTAACCCTATTTCCCAGCCTCAAGCGCCCCAAACACGTCCTTCCCGTCCCACCCTCCCAGCCAACTTCGGCAAGCCCAAACCGAAGAGACCTGGCGGTCCTACTCCGTGAACGGTATCCGTGAGCGTAGTAGTGAACGCCGCGCCACACTTGACTGGCGTCACAGGTCACCGTAAGTTTCTTCAGAAACTTACTAGGAAAAGAGTGGTGTGGCGACGGGTGGTCGATGACGAACGAGTGTGTCTTACACACTCGTCGACCACCTAGCGGGCCAGCGGGGTAAAACCCGCAAACAACCTTTTTGCGCTCACGGCTATATATTTCGTCTATATAGCTTAATTGTTTACTGGGCTCGGCCCGCACATACTACTACACGTATATACGCAACCGACCTGATTGGTGTTTGTGTGGTGTCGTGTATTCATACGCACACACCCACAGTATCCATGACATTTTATTTACCTATGTGTATTTTTTCAAATTTAGTGACTATATGAACTAAAATTTATTTATACAGATCATATCACTATGTTTTAAAGATGGTTTTATGTATTTATATCATCCAAAAAAAATTTTTTTCCCCTATCACATAACTCAAATTTTACCAAATTTTTAAATTCAAACTTCCATAAACTTTGAATTTAGTGTAATGATAATTCCATATAATTTCTTAACTTAATATCCTTTCCATATATATCTTGTACTCTATAAATATTATTTCAACACAACCATTTCATATGTAACCTTATTCCAATATCCTGTCTTGACTATGTCATTAAAACTTGTCAAGACCTGTTTCTTGATGTCACATTTTCTCACTAATATAACGTTTTCATATTATACACCATGATGTCATTCATTCCATGAATATAAAACACAACTCTGCACTATTCCCAATTCCTCTTAAAATTATAACTACACTCACTTATGTCAAAAGTATGTTTTTTTATTGGCTTACACTAAATTACATAGATTCTATTAATCAATCATATATCTACCGCGACACCACTGTAAAATTCTAAATCCATACCCTTTAGTTCTAAGTCTGACTGATTATCAATTCTTTTCTTATACAATTCACTACATCTTAATATTTTCATGTAGGTACATGCAAAACATACATCATACAAAAAATAATATATGTGTAGTGTATCTTTTTCTAACAATTATACCTTTACAATCGATATATCAATATTTCATTGCTGGTTTCAGGTTAAGAAATTACAAAAAAACTATTGACAATTATCCATATCTATAACAAAAATATCAATCTATCAATATTTTATCATTAAAAACCTTTTTTTCCAGAGATTTTTTGTTCCCTGATTTCTTGGGAACTACTAAACCAGTGAGTACCAAACTTCTTTCCCACCTGCTCCCATACAATAGCTATCTTTTTTTTTAATTTTAGCCCTATCTGTTTGGTAGTTTTCTAAAAATTATGAACACAAAATTATTTTCATAAATTTTTCTTCTTCAGTTTTCTCAGAAACTACTAAATTTATGCACCAAACTTCTAAAAAACTTGCACCAACATAAGGAAAGTCTATCATAAAAATTTCAGCCTAATCCGTTTCTTCATTTTTTCAGAATCCTGGAAAAACAACTTTTCCAGGAATTTTTGGTTTTCCAGTTTTCTCAGAAACTAACTGACCGATCAACAAAAAACTTCTTTCAGATTTACTACAATATAAAAACTACCTATCTTAAAAATTTTAGCCCTATCCACCCTGTAGTTTTCTCAAAACTGTAAACACAATTTTGGGCAATACATACATACATTATTATATATATACACAAAAATTAAGTCAAAATTAAAAAATGGTACCAATCGTTTTCTTTTCTCGTGAAATAGATAATTTTCATCATCCCCACTCCTAACCCCTCCATCAGGTCAATTTAAATACTACGTTTGCAAGCAAACTGGGAAAAAATAATTGAAGGAAAAAAATTGTAATCCACCAATATTTTTTAGTTGGTTTACCCCCTTTTTTGATCCTATTAAGCAAAATTTATTTTTTGGGTCATATGAAGTCAAACGTTACCATTTTTGGAAATGTTCAGTCTCTTATTGTCTGAACATTTTGGTTTTAAGCTCTTTATGCACACTAGATATGTCTTCCCAAGGAAATATGTTTGGAGCTAATGATGACCACAGAATTTTGCAATTCTTGTTGTTTGATTTTTTCATCACCTTTGAATACCACCATATATGTATATAAATTTTAGTCATTCGTGCCAAAATTTTCCTGAGGCCATGAAACGAAAAAAGTACCCAATCCCAACCCTGGGGACTAATATCACACCAAGTGTAATGAGTAGATTTTCTAAAAAAAAAACCTACTTGAAAATGTTCGACTGCTGACAGATCTGTTTATTTCTCAATGACTCTCTTGAATTAAATAGTTAGGCTACTACACAAATATACCAATTGAATAAACTTGACATGCGAAAAAGTAATTAAATAAGAACATAGTTGATGAAAATTTTTTTCTTTCGCATTCTACCCTTTCTATTCCCCTATAATCGAAAAAAACTCAGTCTACTTTGCAGCTTTAACAGTCACCCTTGAATTTAAACAACCGAAATACCATTTCAATTTTTTCTTCTTTTTATTATTAATTTTATTTACCGCCTAAACTAGGTTTTTAACTTTTTTTTTAATTCGTCCGATAAAAATTAATTAATTCGTCGTAACAAATCCGTGAACACCCCTACCCCTCACCGTCATATATAGCAACAAACACAATGCCATATAATACCGTTGTACTAACCCAAAAAACTTGGGATGCGATTCAAAATTTACGACCACCGTACAACAGTAGACCACATGAGCTGCAGACAAAAGGTGCTGGAGAAGCCAGGGAAATACGGTAAATTGTAATTTATGACTACGAATCCGTAATGTAGTTCGGAAGTGGGGTGAATAATACGCCTTAATGTATGTTACCGTATATCAAATAGCACACAATTAAACCCCGTTAAGCTATTTTTAAGCTGCGACCCCCTTTCGAATGATTACGTTCTTTTTTATTTTTCAATGAACTAATTTTTGTGGAATTTTTTTTTTTTTTTTGTTAATTTCCTTCATTTTTAATCGTTATTATTGTTGAGAATATTTTCTTCAAGTTTGTTTATTTGACAATTAAGTAGGTACTGGAAATAATGTGTATTAGCGCTCTTATTAATACATCTATACTAATACATAAACAGGGAAATTTGGGAAAGGGTATGTTAAGGGTAATGTTAGAATCTACCAAACCAATGTTGATGAATTTTTGTACATGCATTTTTCATGAACCTAGGAGAGTTTTAGGCTTGGTTTTATTACTTTATCACTGCCGAAAACTTATTTATAAAAGAAAATCAATGAAGGCTGGATTAATAGCGCTGCGTGTACATAAATTGAACAGAGGAAAAACTATGCAAATTTATTAATGCTTCATTTAGTGACCATTTCCTGATTTTTAAAGTTATACCATCGTATATGTTTTTTGAAGCGCTGAATTCGAATTTGATGTAAATTTCATAAACTGACCCATTCGTCAACTCGCATGGAGGGCAAAAATAGAAGAAATTTTTATTTTTGGATTTTATTGGGTAATATATCAAGGGACATGTTTTTTGAGAAGCTGAATTCGAATTTGATATTAATTTTATCATTAGACTCATTCTTCGGTCTTCGTTGAACACTAAAAGGGAAGAATTTTATATTTTCATATTTTATTGTGTAAATAATATCGCCGGACATGTTTTTAAGGCGCTGAGTTCGAATTTGATATTAATTTTATCACTAAACCCATTCTTCAACCCTCATTTGGCCCAAAAAGAGGAGAATTTTTTATTTTCAGATTTTATTGTGTAATATATAATTGGACATGTTTTTTAAGGTGCTGAATTCAAATTTGATGTTAATTTTATAATTAGACCAATTCTTTAACCCTCATTGGGCCCAAAAAGGGGAGAATTTTATATTTTTATATTTTATTAGGTAATATATCGGTAAACGATAGGGTCAAAGATAGGTACTAAGCATCTGTCAAGCAAAGCTGACACCACGGGCAGCTTGTGATAAATAAAGGTTACTATTAAAATTAATTATATGAACCAAATAAACGAAAAATTACAATTATAACATAAAAATATAAAGTTGATTAAGTATCTTTTCATTATTATATTTGGAAAATCAGGATCTGAGGATGAATATTTTTCGGTGACAGGTACCTAAATTAATATTCATTCAACACTGAAAATAATGAATAATCTCATATAACGCTGAATAAAGAATGTAGGTAGGCTATGGGTGAACGTGCATATGCATGGTTGTGAAGAGGAAGAAAAGAAGTGTATTTTTACTATGTACGCAGGGAGTTCACTTCATAACTACCCCATAAGAAAATATAATAACCAAGTTCTGTTTTTGTAACTTACGAAGTTCCCATTATTTTCGCTAAGCCATATAAGAAGCTTTACTGAATTCAAATTGAACAAGAAATTACGTTTTAAAGGTTTCAAGGTCGTATCATCAATACTGAGGAAAATATCAGCAAAATTTCTAACGGATGAGTTCATTTTTTTAAATAAGCTTAAAAGTATTTTTCACAAATAAAAGGTTTTTCTGCCAGTCACGTAAGAAAATTTCGACTTTGTTCCCACAGGAATCTAGCCGAAATTTAGAGAAATATACCGCCGTCTCGACAAAAAAAGACTCATCTGATATTTTTGCACAAATTGACAATTTGGTATCAAATGAAATGAAAAAGAAGGCAATTCTACCCCTAAATATAAAGAAAAAAGGGCCTCATTTCTTATACGAAATACAAAATTTTATCAATTAAAGGTTTTTCCAATAACCTCATTTGGTTATTTTCCTACACTTTATTGTGCAAAAACACCTCATTTGGAAAAAAAAGGGGAAAAATCACCGCATCTGACATGAGCACAATGTTTTGATAAGCAAAATCGCTTCATTGTTTTTACCGTAATAATATTTTTGCCTCAACTGAAGAAAAAATGAGCCAAATGTAATCAAGAACAATTTATCTTTTAGATTAAAACACCTAACAGCAAATATTCTCCTCAGTTATTCAGAGCAAAAACGCCTTATGTATAGTTTCAAATATAAAATTATCAAATTAATAAGTAAAAAAATAACCAAAAAATTTATCAAACCAAGTAGGTATAAACTCAATGAGTAGTCAATCAGCTATAGGAATGGTAAGAATTGATCTTTCCTATTTGAGCTTCACTAAAAATCCGCCAGATGTCAGCCACTTTGCCTAAAAATCCCAATTGCGTTATCATCACTTGATTGTAAGTAGTCTACAGTAGAACGTAATACAGCGATCAAGTTATGTTTGTGAAAATATTCGAAATTAATACGCCGATTACCTGTAATGAGGGAAAGAACCAATATTTCATTTTTTGAAGCATAACCCCCTCCCTCTTCAAAATCCACGTCTTGTACTTTGGCCCCTTTTAATTTCGAAGCAAACTAAATCACAATTGCCTCTCTCTGGGCATCTATGCGCCGAATGAAAAAATTTTCAGTTTATCTACCGGATTTTCACCAATTCAATCAATATTCGACGTAATTTCATGGAAACGATGGCGACAACACAAAAAGCAAATCGCTTCACTACATACCAGACAAAGGGATTACACGAAATTAAAGAACAGTATTATTTTACTCCATAATGCATAATCTTACCAATGTTTAGAAGCTACATATTATTCTTTATTCACACTTCATCCCCTATCCACTTCCCCTTAGCCCAACCATGCATTCAAGTTCTTCTGTCAATTTTACATCGAATCCTCTTACTTCCTTTCAATTGACGTATTTCTTCAAGTTATTTTCCACAAGCTCCTCCTGGTTTTATTCTTTTTTTTTTCACTTTTTCATCTCATCTTTAGAATTTTCAACATTGTATTCATCGTTTCTTCTTCTTTCCTCCATTTTCTCATATTTTTCTTAACTTTTTTTAAGTATAGTTTGTTTGCTTTTCGGTTCTTTCCGAGAGAAATTTGTCAGTCTTTTTCATTTCCGAACATACAGAGATATGTACTTCCAAAGAAAAATGTTCTTTCGATTAAGTGATTAGAGAGCGCCTAAAATCCTCGTTTGGAGGTTTCTCTGGTATACTTCATTCGGTTCTCAACCTACTTTACCTATGTGTATTCTGTTCGTTCTGTTCTCATAATATTTAGTTCACGTTAACTTATTCGCTTAAAAAAAATTTGTTTATCCAAATGAAGTCGAAGGTTATGCAAGAAACTGTATGCTTTTTAGTTGCCGGGTACTCGAGGCTATTACGGCACATTTGATTGTCATAAAAAATAAAACAAAAAAATTGAAAGCAAAAACCACCGACGAAAAAGATTAAGAAAATGTCAACTTTAAGAAATAATCAAAACTACGCGTTGCTTATAATGCATTATTGGCACAAAATAGGAACTATAGATGAAAGTGAAAAATATAAAAATAACTTCCTAATTATTAACACTTTTCAGAATTTTTTTGGGCCTAATTTATTTTCTTAAATTCTCGATAGGTATAGACTACCGCAATTACTTTTCAGTGCTTGAGTTAATTATTCGTAAAAGTTATCAATAACCGCATACCTGTAATGATAATTTCGTATCATTCATAATATTTCTCTCTTCAATATATATTTCACATATATATCAATCACCTAAAACAATTCTTATTATAATGACGTCATGTAAACAAGTCATTACTTGCCTTTACTGACTCATTTGTTCTACATATTGTGTTTATAAACAAACATAAATACACTTTTCATAACAACTCTTTTCTATGAAACCATTCTGCAGATATTGCAAATACCCAAAATCACCATTTATGTCATTTCCTTAAACTCCTATTGGACAATTCTAAACTTGTATTGTCATAATTCTCCAATCATATTACTACCGTTTCCACTCTCCAAGAAATCGCCATATTCTCCTCCCAAAACACTTAACTATAAAAACTCATGTAACCATGTACATTTTATCATTCATTCAATCTATCTAAGTCTACTTTTATCAATCTAAATCTATCTTACCTTTTATGTTAAACTTACGAGTTAACTGTTTTATATTGTGTATAATATAACCTTTTCAAACTACGAGTACTTAAATTACTTTTGTAACCAGTATTCTCGTTACAATACCAACGGATGAGTTAATATTTTTAGTTACTTATACATTAATTTTTCACAATTTTCAAACCTAATTGTGTGAAAAAGCCAAATTACGGACAACCCTCCTCCCCCCCACAAAAAAACATATTTCCCCAAATAAAAGTTCATATTATGAATTCCAAAATAAGAAACGAGAATTCTTTCATTCGAAACTCTAACTGAAAAACAGCAGTTAACATAACATTGAAAACAGCTGGTAATAACTGAAGAAAATAAGTTGAAGTTTGCATACGTCTTGACTGGTTGTCACTTCGCTTGCTAATATTATGCTATCTCTCTTAATCAGTCTAATGTTCCCCGTAGTTTTTTTTATTTAACTCAAGTATTTCGAAAAAATAATAATTTATCATTCACTCTTGCTCAAATATAGTAGCTGATATTCGTTTTAATTGCAACAAGGCCTGATGAGTGGGGAAAGGGGGATTTCCCGAGCCCTGGATTTTTATGGGCCAAGCATTCTCAAAAAAAAAATAAATAAATAAATAAATAAATAGATTTTCACGAAAAATTGAAAATCTACTGAAAAACTGCTAAAAACAATTTTCCCTCCCTCCGCACTCAAAATTGACTTCTTCGATATCGCAAAACCCTTCCCACAGATAAATCTTAATTGGATATCGCACTGAACAAAGACACAATTTTCAATTATTTTGAAAGCTCATAAATCTTTTCTCCCAGGCCCGAATTTTCTCTCTACGCCCTGATTCCAGCTAATTGTAAGAAAATTATCATTCATAATGGGTAAACACCTAAACAAAATCCCCCTATTTTTTTCCTGTATTTTATGATTCTAAAAGTGAATTCAGTTCGAGCAAATGAAAACCAGATTGCCTTCAAAATCCCTTTACCAACATACTTTACAAATTGTAGGGCTTCCAATTGGAACCTGTGACCTATAAGTTCGCCTAACCTGAAATGTGGTGAACACTACTGCCCAGCTAGACCACCATCAGTAGTATCTAAGCTAACACCTTCATTATTTCACAATGCGCCAGATCCCAACCCAACGAACAATTAAACTATTTTTCAACCTGTATTATTAAATTTATGACTAGAGTCTTGAAATATAATTCAATAACGGAAAGAAATTGAATTTCAGTGATTTCTAATTCTAAATAAGTAACCTATTATTGTTTTGAAGAATTGGTTTAGGTCAGTATTAATTTTTGAGAAATTATTTGAAACGGTCGAAGCAATTCTCTTCAAGTATAGGTGGCAAAAGGAATTAAAATATTTGAATTAAGAAATTCCTGAAAATCGTACTGTTTTCTGAAAATGTAGACTGTACAAAGTGAAGATACGTACTGCTCAACACTTCAAGGGCATACTGTGCGAACTTCGTGCATTTTACATTTTATCCCCACAATTCTGGAGAAATAGTTTGCCATTTATTTCAAGGAATGAAGCATAATATAGGGTTCTATGCGGTATAATCATAGTACTATTTCACATGGCACAGAGTGCAACACAATAAGTCTTTTCAAAAAATTAGGTGTTTATTAAGGAAAAGTAAGGAGCTAAAACTTTGTGGTTTCAACATATCTGGTTAGATGAAGAAGTTGGGAATAGATATCACAATTTTTTGGGTTTAAAAAGAAAAATTATTAATTGTTATTATTCTAAATATGATTTTATCATCCATTTTTGATGTGTAAATATCTTAGCGTTTGGTCTATAGTGGGGTAGATTTACGATCGTAACTTGTACAAGTTACATCGTGATTCTGTGCTTGCCGAATGCGCATGCTCACAACCACACTATTATGTTTACAGATAAATCCTTCATGAGTATAGTCCCAATATAACTCGCACCGTTTTTTTTGTTTTTTTTGATGGGGTGTTGCAAAAAGTAGTCTGTGACATGGGTGCAAATTAGGTGATTGATACTTATATGATTTGCATTACTCGCCTTTGGCTTATGTGACAAAAATCACTCTGGTACCAAAATCAATTACCTACTTTTTGCTATAGTATTTACCTATTACAAATAACTCCTAGAAAATACGAAGATAAACAGAAGGATATTTATTGTTTACAGAAGGGGTTCTTAACCTTTTTTTTTTGACGTACCTATCTCTTTTATTTGTCTAGAAACTTTGTGTGCCACTCAACATTTTTCAGGGCTATTTTTCTCCTTCTTTGTTCGTAAGAATGAGGAGTATTTGGAACATATAGCCAATTTTGGCATTACTGAACGATTAAAAATCATCAGGTACTTATACACAAAAATATTTCACTCACACAGTTTTCGCGTAACACCAAGCTACCATTCTCATACCACTAGTAGAGAACCTCTAGTTTACTGTTTACTTTGTGGCCAATTTTAGTAATTTTGTTTTGTGAATATGAAAATTTAATATATTTGTTGAGATTTGGAATTTAATAATATCGATGAAATTAAATGTATGTCGTTGATTCATCAACTACAATTTTCTCAAATGAAAAGATTATTTATTTTACAAGAGAGTAAATTAAAGGGCTGATAAGAAAGGCAATACAATTTTTCAAAAAATAATATTTAAATTTTTTTCCCTTCAAATTACCCTTGAAAAATTTTCCAAAAATACCGTTTCAAAAGTGTTTCGAAAATATCGAGAAAAATGTGCTCTTTCAAAAAGTCTGCTCTTACTTTTTTTTTATCTACTTCAATTTTCCCATAATTTGGTCAGTACGAAATTCGTTCAGTGCATCTTTTATGTCAAATTTTGGTAGGCTTACGCTTTTGCATGGTTAAGAAAGGATTTTTGATGTGGATGATGCAATAATCTTCCACTACTAAATAACTTCTTCAAGTTTGAACTTGCAACACAGGTTTATAGGGGAAAGACATTACTTATTCATGATTTCACTTTTGAAAAACGAACTTAGATGAATAGTGATTTTTTACTGTTGAATAACTGGTGCCGGTTTGAACTTGCAATGCAGTATGACAGGGAGCTAAATCAAAAAGATGATACAGCAAAAAGAAAAAGAGAAGTTTACAGAATTTTTGCGATGAAATTTGGCATAAAAATTCTACTGGTATATTGAAATAAATGTGTCTGATACCGTGGTCTGTGCTGATTTTCCAGTAATTTATACAAAATGTCAGAGTGAAAAAAAAAAAAACTGGCTGTATAAAATATAAATGTTAAATCACCAAAATTAATACAACCTATATCCATACTCTTTCACCTTTTCCAAACTCGAAGCTCATAAACTGATGACTCACACCAGATGTGGAAGTGCGAACGATTTATTGGCTTGTGTAATGAAATCATTTTACACGACCTTCCAGATCATAAATACTCTGTTCACTGGATTCAAAATTTAAGGGCTTAAAAACAATACCTAAGGTAGAAGTTTGATAGCGTTTTCATATCCTCCACTATAACACTTCGTTAAATTTTGTTTTCAATTTTTTCAAGAGTAGCTGTGACAGATAAATATTTGTCCCAAGTACGTTTGCTAGCTTCGCCACTGGTTTACGCAGTGAAATTTTAAATATGCAATTATTCGAAAACATATTCAACTCAAAATGGAGAAGAGTTCTCTCAAAAATAACATTCCCAAAATTTGTTCAACATCCTTCGCCAATTTTTTCCACTAATGTACCACTCAACCAAATGGATAGTGAAGAAAAAGTTATGATATTTAAATTAAAATTTATTAAGATTATTCTCTTCAAGTCGCAAAGAAAGTTTTTGAGGATGGTCGAATGCGTACCTTATTCCTTCTTTTTTTTCCTCATCCAATTAAGTAAATTAAAACCAGATATTTTATATGCGAAAATTTTGTGTAATTCCATTAGCTTAGAACAGCGTTATATTTTTCATCGTATTCTATTTTTTTATGTACCTATATAATATACATAATTATACTATAGAAAGCTTTACGTTAAATTAATAAATTAAATTTAGCCGAAGAAAATGACGATGTAAGTTTATTTTCTTATTTCCCCTTTCCCCAGTTACTGGTGATGCTACTGCAATTGTTGTTGTCTCAGGTACTTTAATGGTATTAAAAGTAAGTTCTGAAAATACCCCAGGAGGAAAAAATTTTCACATTGAAAATATTTTAAACAAAATTAACAATATGATAGTTTAGCTAGGAAAGGAAATGAAGAGGATGTTACGAAGTTAATAATATGACCAAAATTGAAGAATACTACTTTATGCAGCAATAATTGTATATAATATCTTTGTATGTTTGCATGCATGTATGAATGTATAAATGAATATATATGCCCGTGTATGTGGGTAATTATATGTTTGTATGTAAATGCGTTCTGGATAACTAGACCAACAATGTGGCTGATATTTACAGTAGATATTTTTGGGTGCGAGAAAATGATCTATAGTCCGTTCCAAATAAAAAGATAATTTGTTTTGAAGGCCCTAAGAAGCGGCCTCTAATAAACGTAACTAAATTTAAATTAAATATTGCTGGGCAAATTAAAAATTGTATTCATACAGTCTTACTTTGTTTCACATCCCGTGTCTATTTTAACTTTTTCCTCTCCATTCTATTATCCACAATGCCAGTGAACTCAGGGTATTGTGGGTAGAAAATTTCTAACTTATTTAGAACAGACTATAAATAGGTCCCAAGTTTGAAAAAATTCGTTGAACAGAAATATGAACATCTCAGTCTATATCCATCAACAGTAAGTAATAACACCCTTCGATGACATATATATGATGGAGACAACACGGCACAGTTTTACCATGGGATTGGGTGTCTTCATAATAGATGCTTCCATGCTGCCGAACCAAATACTCTCGATTAATCCGATTTGCAGATTGAAGTAAAAGTGAGATATTTTGTACATCAGTGTTTACAAACGATTGCGTGTGGTAATTTTTTTCTCCAATCAGATTCTTGGAAAGAAGTACACATGGAGCTGATAGCACTATCCATTGGTAAGACACCAAAACTACCTTTGTGTGTCTCCATCATACATATTAATATATATATATATCCTTGAAGATATTATATAAACATTTTTTCAGGTCATCTATCTGCTTATCATTCAATTTTGTGATTAACACTAAAAATAACAAATACAAAATGTCTCTAATTGAATCTTGAATCATAATTAGTACCTATGTAATATGTTAATAATTTAATTAAACATCGGCTTCCATTATTGAATTTCGAATTTGGGTATCAAATTTAAAATATTGTCTTTTATTTTTTAGTGAACAGTTACTCATGCCCTAGGTGAACCAGGTAATAATCTTTTAATTCATAATTCCTGATAAATAGAAGTAGTTCTAAAGAATTGAAATGGCATGAACCACAAGTGTAATTTTTGATTTGATCCTAGGCCTCCCCAAGTCCAACCCTGCCTTCTAATCACAGCTTGTTCTGCTTAGAAAACTATTGATAATGAGTTCTCTGAAGAAACTATTTTAAAAACTTTAGTTGAAATAATTATATGTTCCCACTTTTAAGCAGATTTTTGTAACCTAAAACTTGAGTGCAGAGCCGTTTTGTCATGAAACAAAGCTACTGAACATCGATTCAACGGATACACGTGTTTTAGCTCCTCATGAAAATTGAAGAATAAAGCATTATAAACATATTGAAACAGAAAAATTGATACAATGTTCTTGCAAAATGAATGTGATCAAAACCAATTTTGATCATTACAAACTGTCCTTTAACTATACATATATTACTATGTATGGACTACCTAAACTGATAAGAAAGTGAAGACT
Source organism: Ericerus pela (assembly GCA_011428145.1). Lineage (NCBI taxonomy): Eukaryota > Metazoa > Arthropoda > Insecta > Hemiptera > Coccidae > Ericerus > Ericerus pela. Next base: position 991,744 of record WOFM01000165.1, read on the forward strand.
ACACCTTAGGTGCAGCAAAAGGAATGTCTAGAGCGCAAAGGACGCTTGCTATACTTTGATTGGTTCCTTCGAGGATTATATATGATAGAGACGACATGCTGCTGTTTTACAAATGGTATCGACTGTCATTAATATCTACATCGAGCACATGTACATTGGCGTACAAATTACGTACAAATTACCCATCAATCGACATCGACCAATCCGAATAATCAGATTCTCCAGAATGGGGTAATTTGTACGCTATTGTTTATAAACAAATGCAAGTGGCGATTTTTTCCTCCAATTAGATTTTTAGAAAGCAAAACATGTGGCATCGGCAGCGCCATCCATAGGTGCGACACCAAAACCACTTTTATGTCGTCTCCATCATATATATATATCCTCGAAGATGGTTGTTGCCAATGGGTAAGTCATAAGAACCAATAAGAACTGAAAAAGTTGTCTACATGCGCCGGTTGCGCCCTCAACTTTCTCTTTCCCATCAAGGCAGATGATAACTTCACTTCTATTGTTCTATCTCCAAGATGTTCGAGCAGTCCATAGTAGTAATATACATAAAATCAGAAACGACCATAAACATTTATTTACCTTCATAAAACTATTAATTTTTCTTTTAATCTAAATATGCACCATGCACTACGACGGCAAAAAAACACAATTTTGAATAAATTATGATAGAAGACATTAAAAATTTAAAAACGATTTTAAGGGCTGGCGTCATAGCATTACCCCACGTCTTGGTAACTGTTCCATTTTCTTTTACATATCATGTCAAAAAATTGCTCAAAATGACGAAAAGAAAAGAGGAAAAGAATTACTTCCGGAGATGAGCGGGTTTTAAAATATTATTTATTCGAATGGTTTCGAAATGGTCTTCAAACATTTATAGCCATTTGTCCTTCCAAACACCTCTAATCATTTTCAAAAGTTTCCTTGCGCAAACATTTGCCAATTTCTCTTTTTGTCGGAGTATGCTTCAGACCACAGCTACAATACTTACTCTTAACTCGATATCTCCGTTTTCAGCCATTCGAAATATTAATTGCCTTTCATGCGTATTACGATCAATAATAATAACGTATAGGTAACAAAAACTGAAACGAAAAAAAGTAAATTCCTTAGATAAGAGGTTAACTCGGGTCGTTTTTTATTGCTACGGAATTTTTCCTTTGCTTTCTCATCTTTATTTATTTTTATTTTCCACGCTAAATAAGGACAGTTCGATAATTTCATTACAACCGTAGCACGTCTTCCGGTTATTTTTACAATTTTCGTTTCTCACCCTCTCATTGCCCATACATCCATCCCCTTCGCTCTCATTCCATCAACCGAAGCCAATTATGGTCTGGTATTTTCGCGTTTTGTCTCGATTTTATGGTATATGCGTACACACAGAATATTGTGTTCTTCTCATTCCAGTGTTATGACTCTCTCCCCCTCCCAACGTTCGCTTGTCGATCCTCCCTACCTTCGTTTGTCCATCCTCCCACAGCCCCTACGCAAGGAAGATGAGGGTGTCGATTATTTTCGCCATTTTTCTCGGCCAAAAAAACGCAGCAGACGCGAAATAGAACCCGTTTTTGTTGTTATAGTTGTAATGGTAATTGTGACTGAGGTTGTAGTTGTGCTTTTTTTGTTTTTGTTTTCTTACAGTCGAGTACTTTCTCGTAAAGTTATTGGCCCGACTGAATTTTCCAAATCGTTCACACACGTGAATTGAAGATAATCTTAAGGGAGAGTGAATATTGTCGACAATACTTTACGATGGGTGAAGGCCTGGAGGGATTGGAAGGTCGGGTTGGACGCAGGTAGTAGTTCTTTGCGCTTGGAGAGTTCTATTTTTTGTGCGAAGGCAATTTGCGTAGGTTACAGACGCTGCTGCGTTCGTGTATTTTTGGGAGAACCTCGAATTATGGCGTAGGGGAGGCTTATTTCGCAGCCAGTAACGAGTATGACTAGGTGATGATCTTTCATATTTTAATTTCAGCAAGTTTTTTTTTGCTGTGACACCGAGTTAATAAGAATAACTAGATCAATTTTCAAGGTTGAGGTGTCAAAAGAAAGGTCGTACCATTTAAATGAATCATCTGAAAATAAAAAGTTCATAGCTTTTATGGGTGAAAAGTTGTGGATTTTGACCACCCGGCCTTCAAAAAATTGTTCGACATTTTTTCCTCCCATGAAGATATTTCCCTTAATGATATTAACAAGTCCATAAAATTTCATACTTCTGCGTCACCCCCTATTTGAAATATGGAGCAAAAAAAAATTACAAAAATACAAGTAGGTTATAGCTCAGTGGTGTTTAACCTTTTGATACCTATGAACCAAAATACGTTTTTGGAGAAGGCCAGAGAACCACGAAACAATAAATGTCCCCAAAAATTATCTGCATTAAGCAATGCCTCGTAGAGAAAACAATTTTTCTAGTGGAGCAACCTAAAAAAGTTTTAAGGTTTTTGTTTGCATTCAAAAATACGTTTATTTTTATTTATTTGTCTTTTGACGGGGGCTGACATCTAAAACCTCTCCGTCGTGAATATAATCTTGATCAGAATTATAAACAATTAAAATTTAATCGCTGGCTTTCAATTCTAAATATAAATGTTAAAACAATAATAAATTGTGAAAGCAATTTTTCACGATTATAAAAAATTAAAGTTAAACATTTTCCCATTTTTGTGAATTCTTTCGCAGGCCATGGATTGAAGATCACTACTATGGTCCTATACAAAGCACAATCGAATCAGTAAAAATTAATTTTAAAAAATACTCTTTTATAAGACGTGAAAAACTCCTCCCATCAATTACCCATGGGCATAACTCCAAAATAAACTTTAATAAATAAAATAATAAAAATTTAAAATCTGTCATAGAGGAGATTTGAAGCACACACCGCTCATCTGTAAAGCCACACCCCTACCAGTATGGCACAGCAACTGTTAGATTCTTCCAGGATATATAATATGATGGAGACGACATCCTGTGGTTAACATCTATACACCAACACATGTACACTGGCGTACAAAATACCCCACATTAATTGACATCGACCAATCAGAATAATCAGAATCTCCGTAGTGGGGCAATTTGTACACTAGTGTTTATAAACAAACTTGCCAATTAACCCAGCTTCGCCCGGGCCCCAGGATACGAAGAAAAATTATTTAGAGTTTGACAGAAATAAAGACAAAGCCAACTACATCTGTGAAACTGGTCGCATGATAAGCGTTATAGACAAGTGGCTTTTATACATAAGATGCACGCAGTAATTTTTTCCTCCAATCAGATTTTTGGAAAGCAAAACATGAGACGCCAGCAGCGCTATCCGTAGATGGGACACCAAAACCACTTTTGTGTAATCTCCATCATATATACGTATATCCTCGAAGGTCAGATTGTAGAGAAGAAACCTGAGTTGAAAAAAACCACCTTACTAATAACAACCAAACTCAGTTTTAGTGCCCTCAGATGTTAGTACAAGAACTATGTCACATTTCTAGCATTAGTGACTGTAATAAAAGAGAGCTTATTTGAAAATGAAGTTATGGAAAAGGAAGATCAGAGTGTGAGAGTGAGGGAGGGAAAAGAACCATTTTATGAAAAGGAGTTGGTTATTCTTAGCAAGTAAGCACAAGAAAAAAACGTCTTCGATGAAATGTCAGCAATATTTTTTTGCTAGGTTTTATTTAAATAACGAGAAGTTAAAAAAAAAAAAAAACCTATAACAAATGAGGTTATGCTATTATTCTTTTTACATAAGTGTATCGATCGAAATGACAACGCCAAAAAATGAAAAAGATAATGAGTCACGCTTGTTATGCAATCACTTATACACAACTGTACAAAATATTGCATAACCTTTTGTTTGAAAGGAATATTTGAAACAAATACTTTGATGAATCGACAAATTAATGATAAGATGATGTACATACGTACAATGTAGAACAGTCGAAATTTTTGGAAGTTATTTTAAAATTGAAACCTCTGTAGTTCCTTCTATATGGAGCGTGGAGAAAAAGTTGATTTAACATTTTTTACTTGTCTCATCACGCACTATCTACAGGCAAAATATTGCTGGCATTTCACCTGACACAAGGTTTGTTACACATATAGGGTGCGAAAATTAGAGGGAAAGAATAAAAGCAGACTCAGACTGATAACGTTAGGATCCGATAAACGGGTCAATTTATTGTTATCAATTTTATCTGTCCGAATTATTCGCACAGACACAACTAGTCTCACTTAATCGTCCAACATAAATATTGAAGTTCGCTGAAAAACTATAGGAAGATCGTGCCTTCGTTACAAAAATATTCTCCAGTAAAATTTCACGGTAGTTTTATTCCATGAACGTTGACAAGGAGGAAGTAATTTTAAGGTTTGGACACCCCTTAGCAAAAAATAATAACTTGACATTTAAAATTAGTGGCTCTTTACCGATGATGGGGAAGTTGCGGCGATGGCGAGGGAAGTCAGAAAAGATAGCACAAAATAATATGGACCTCCTCTTATTTTAAATTTTGAATCCGGTTAACATAAGTACGTTGTAAGCAATTGTAAAATAATGTGCTTGCTGAACTGAAATGAACTTCCCAACAAATGATACATTGAACAACGTAGAGAATAATTCTAAGTCGAATTTTAGAAAGGAGGCAGGGGCTGCTCCAATGACGCCGAATTAGTAAAATTATTGAGAGAGGGCCAGAGAACAAAATGTGAAAATTTTTTGGTTCACATTCAACCTATACGGTGAATTTCCAATTATTCAACATGAAAAAACGTATAGACTGAAGTACTAAAATTTACAAAATTATCGGATGATCATACCCCGAAAAAACAATTATTTGGGGGCCCGGCCTTAAAAGAGGCCAAGTCGGCTTCTACGAGTTGTTCCTAGGCACAATATCTATTCAGGAAAGGGCAGCGGACTTTTAAAAAATATTAAAGATGCTGCTTCACATTCAACCTAATTATGCCTAGATACTATATCAAACTAGAGATTTTACTTGCGGTTTCACTCGCCGTCATAAGCTAAATCGGTACAGAAGTTACCATAATAATACAGAATGGTACGATAAAATTCACCACACATCGAAGATCAAGGAGTTATAAAGCTCGGAATGTCAAAAACATGTAATTTCAACTTAATGTTTTTGAATAATTGAATTACCAACATTCTTAGGTTTAGGTATACGTTTTTCCTCTCCCAAAAAAATGGATCATGGCCCATATCTTACACCCATTTCTCTTTTTCAGAGTAAAAAAAAAAAAAAAAGTGTCTGGAGTTGATAGTTAAGAACTTTCATGCCTAATTTCAAACTTATATTACAATGGAAAGTGTGCGAAAGTCCGTTCACGGAAATTCGGAGGTATAAGGATTTTATATAATATAAAAGCCATTATTGAAAGAAATTCAAAATTGTGACACCAATCTTGACGCCAGGAGAGGATCAGAGGAATATTGAGGGGCTAGAGAACATTAAAACGTGAACGATAGCTGAGCGAGATGCCATTGAAAACAAGCTTCTAATCAACGGCCACGATATTTGCAAATTTCGTCACTTACATCTGGGAAACATGATTCGGATGACGTATTACTCGAATTTTCTTTTACCAGTTATACGAAAGGTTTTAAATGCCACCGATTATAACCTTAGTAATTTCTTTTTGTATAATTTCTGAACTTTTATACTCATCAGGCGGCATAATGACATTTCATAAATCTACTAATCAATGTCAAAAAATTGGTTTTGTTTTCCTTCTTCCTAATGATTAAGCTATCTAGTTTATTTATTCAAGCACGCGCGATGACATTGAATGGTTGACTTGGATACAAAATCATGAAAATTGATCAGTACGTTCATTTCAAAAACATCAAAAATCCAAACCTAAAAACATACAAAAATCCTCAATTTTTGGAATTTACAATTTGAGATGAGTCACGAAAAAGTAACCTGAAACATCTAATAGATCGTACGAATAAAAAGAAGCCATAGCTGTATACTTGCCAAATTTTGAGAAAATCGTTTGAATAACACGAATGGTAAATAGTAGGTACCTACCGACAAGTACCAAATCCGAAAACCGCCACCAAAATGAGGCAATGGTCCAAAAAATTAGTCACCCTTCTAGTTTCGTATCGAAATCAAAATAGTTTGAATTCCGAAGGAACGTATTTTTGCAAATGTTACGTCAATTATGCACTACAATCATTCTTAGAAACGTAATTCGAAACAAACACCAAAAATCAAGAGATCGTCTTTCGAATCATAATTCACATAATTTTCTTTTCGATCAATGTCGGCATCGCAGCCTTTAAAAATAGGCCTACATTTCAAAATCATTCCAATAGTTATGAACAATAAAAGAAAAACCTTACGCAATTCGCTCCAATAAAATAGTTTCAACTTCACTTTCGAAGCGAAAAAAAATGGGGATCTAACACAGAAAACAGCGACTTGGGTCTCTCCAACTTCATTTACAATGGAAATTTCAATTAATTCTTTCGTTGCAAAAATCAAATTCTTGGTATCAATTTAAGCAAATGTGTCGGAACATAAACACAGCTGTACAAAATATAATAAGTTATCTGATGACCAGAACGTACCTAGTATAATTTGGCTTATATCGAAAATAATTTGATAGTAGAACTGAAACCAACTTGAGTAACATATATTATACCATACCTATGAGTGATTTCTAACTTGTTTTCATTCATCTCGTTTTGCGTCACCGCATCCATCGTAACATCTTATCAGTAAACCTTCGTCACACCTACGAAAACGGACCAACAAATCGTACCACACCAATCGCCAATTTTGATGACCATTTATAACTCACCTGATAACGTAAATCCCGAACGTGTAAAACGCTGAATTCTCTGTACGTACTCTCGCAATAAAAGCTGATGAAAAGGATAAAAATATGAAATAAAAAGCAAACAAAAACGCACCCACAAACACGTTGATCACAATATCATTTCGAGTAAAATAAAAACTTGGTGGAAAAAAAAAAAAGCGAACAAAAAGTAATCACTAAAAATCTTTTTTACAAAAAAATTTTTTTTTCATCTAAAACCACTAAACAAGCACAAACACGACGAGTACGCAGAAAATTAGCGAAAAAGAGAATGTTTCGGGGATATTTAAGGGGCACGCACGTGCAACCAGCATCACACGAATTTTGAAACTGTGCTGCTGTGGCGCGCACAAAGAATCGATCAGCGTTGCCTTTTTTTTTTTTCGTTCTTTTAACCCCACCACCTACTTTTTTTTGGCTTCTACTTCTTCATCCTTTTGGGTGCACGAATCGAGTATAGCGTAACGGATGGCGGCGATACGGTGGAGGTGGCTTACAAAATACAAACGTCGAGTAGAGTGTGATGCTTGTACGTATGTATGTGTGTGTGTGTGTGTTGTGTGTTTACATGCGAGCGAGCGTAGTACGAGCCAAAAGAGAAAAAATGAAATAAAACCTAGGCAAAACGGCGAAGGAAAAATATGAAGGAACGTGAACAACAGACAGACGGACAAAAAGACAAAGACAGAGAGGTCGACTAAACTGATGGATGAGATGGAAAGAAAAATAGTAAAAAAAAGGCACTCTTGCATTTTCATTTCCTATGTACTGTGTACTTTGAAAGAGGTTTTATGGGGCGGGAAAATTCTTTGTTTGCCTTTTTATTGTTTCGTTCTTTTTTCTTTTTGTCACCTTTTTTTTTTAATTTTTATTTTCATCTTCGTTCCTTCTGAGCAGAGCATTGACTTCTCTGACAATAAATTCGCGGAAATTGAGAAATTACGAAATGTGAATTGCTCCTTCAATGCTTATTAGAAACTTTGACTATATATTTTTGATTATATAGTACTAGACCAGTAAAGAATAATAAAGGAAGATTATTATTTTTTGCAACACATGCACCAAAGAACGAGTTTTACATACATGTACAGCTAATGTAAATAAACAAATTTTTGGCCTGTGAAGTAGATGATGATTTTACAATCTCTCGCGCATTCAAATCCTGCACAAAAGTGTGTGAAGTTTTACACACTCTTGCGCATCCTGATCCTGCGCGACAAGGTGTAAAATATTCGAACGTATAATCATTTTGATATTATTATTTAGTTATTTCGTGAAAAAGTACTTGTCAAGTTGCCAATCTAATCAAACATTTCAATTTTCAAAAAAAAAATGTCTCAAATGATTCCTCAGCTTCTAATTAAGTTAGAGAGCTGGAGTTTGTGATGATCAAAAATGGATAAAATTTAAAAAATTTCCATATAATTTTCTAATTATCTTTAGCTATTTGACAACAACAAATACACGAAAAAAACGCAAAATTACGGGAGATTTGCTGTATTTTGGAATCTAGAAACTTCTCCTCTTTCCCTCAATGATTCCTCATTCGCTATTTCAGCTAAAGAGCTAAAAATAGTATCTCTGAAAAAGGAGAAAATTTATCTGAATTTAGTTTTTGTTTAATTTTTTAATCATCTTTAACAATTTGAAAATAAACAAATGAAGAAAAAGCAAATAGAATGAAAAAAATTTTTTTTAATCCAGAAACCACTCTTCCTTAGCCCCTGTTTAAGCTAGAAATCTGGGATTAGCACTGTTAGAAAGAGGAAAAAATTTACTTGAAACTACTTTCCTTAATTTGTTAATTGTTTTTAGCTGTTTGAAAATAAACGAACAGAAAAAAAAGAAAAATAATGGAAAACTTGCCATTTTTGTGTTTTTTTACCTATAATTTCCAAAATTTACTCACTTTATGAGTTTTTTCTTATTGGGAGAGGGAGTTGTTGCTATATTTTTTTTTGTGCATTAGTTGCAAAAAGTATGATGTGTGACAAGTGCTTGTGAGCTATTTTAACTCATGTTAAGTTTGCAGAACTCGCCTTCTGCTTGTCTGAAAATTCCTCATTTAGTAAAAAAATTGCTCACATTATGCACTTTTACTATTTGATTAGACATGCTGGCCGAAAATATGCAACCAGAGTATACCTTTTGATAAACTTTCCTTGTAAATTTAAGGGATGTTTTTAATAGATGTATTCTAAATTGGTGAACTAAAACAAAACAAAAAAATACGCAGAAGATACGCTAAAGTTCCCCACTTTTTTACCAGCATGTCTTGACATTAAAAAGTACAGTAGTCTTATGAAGCTTTACTGGTCCAGTACTATATAGTCAAAGCTATATATATAACTAAACGGACTAAACTTAATCGGATTGCTGGTACTGTGTGAGTGAAGGCAACATAATAAGTATCATTGGAGGTGATTTTTATCAGAAAAGTTCAGCAACTTTACCATTCATTGAATAGGTACCAAAAATTTTTCATTTTGGTTAAAATTACCTTATTTCTCACTTGTTATGATCTTTCAAGCATGAAGGATGTCAATAATCTTTGATGAAGTATTGGTACAAAATTCCCACACTCACTCTTTCACTCTCTCACATCATCACACGCTATATATATATATATATATATATGTCATATGCCATATCTTCATAGAACTCAGTCTTAGTTACTGTTTGATGCTAGTGTGCTGTACCTCGCCATTGTGATCTTATTCATTTCTGTAATTTGATTGTTATATTATTATACTTCTGTTTCTTGTTGTGAATACTTGTACTTATTTTTATACACTTTGGATCTCTTCACCTCAAAAAGCAAAATTGGAGGGACTTATTTATAAGTGATATCTTGCCTTCATATTCTTATTACTCTGCTCAGTCAATATAGTTAGGAATAGTCAAAAATTATAAACAATGTTCTATTTTATTGAACACTAGATATTACTCACAGCTTCTCCCATGATGCACCCACAATTTTCCATTTTTTTATTATCTTTTATTCATTTTCTTTCCTTTTTGTCTTCGATCATGTATTACTGGTTTCCCAGGTAAACACACAAATTAGTACCAACAATATTCATCTAAAACAGTAAAATGGACATGAGTTTTACTCAATTTCAATAGATTCACAGCAACGTATTTACATAGCTTTAAATTCATAGAACTAAAAGACAGAAAACAGATTAAAAAAGACCTACTGTGCATGCCTAGAAAACTTTTAGTGCTTTAGAATGATGGCACGTTTTGTTAACATTGGTGAGATAGGGCTACTGGGTATCCAGTACTAAATGATTGAAGGTTTTTATACCCTAAATGACAAATTCAGGTAAAAATGGACAATTTTGCCTACAGAGGGGCTAGAGAGTTGACTATGGCTTCAAAAATGCATCAAAATAACAAATATTTATACTGAAAATTTCATCTCAATCTATTAGGTGATTGTGAACTGATGGGTGAACAAACATATAGTTACTTCGAGTTTTATTAATGAAAAATAAAGAAATAAAATGTGACAGATGTTTCTGAAAAACATCTTTAATGTATCCATATAAATATGCAATAAATTGATACCTTTAAGGATATATATGTGATGGAGAGGACAAAAATGTGGTTTTTGTGTCTCATCTATGGATAATGTTGCCAGCACCATGTGTCTGGCTTTTTAAAAATCTGACTAGAGAAAAAAATTGTTACGCGCATTTATTTTTGAAGACTGGCGTATGGAATTAACGAAATAGCTCATTCCTGAGAATCTGATTATTTTGATTCGTCGATGTCAGTTGATACGAGGTATTTCATACACCAGTGTACACGTGCTCCATGCAGATGTTAATGACAGTCAGTTTCATTGTAAAACAGTAGCGTTTCTACCATATATAATCATATCGTTGAAAATAGATACCTAAATCCTCAACAGGACGCCCCTTAAACCACTGACAATACTCCCAAAATTCCAAGTCCTAAATTATGATGTCATCAGCCCCTTCAGCTACCCCCGAGAAAATGATTACCACCCTATATTTTAACGTAGCCTATTCAAATCAATATGCCATAAATTCATTTATTTATCCGTTTATTTATTTATTTAATTAACTATTTATTTAAAGGTCAGTCAGAGGATATTGCAGAGCTCATCAGAAAAAATACAATAGGTACATTTGTTATCATTTGGAACTTGAAAATTTTAGCAGCGGGAACAGATGATGACATCTTAGTTTTGAACTTAGAAAGTTTGGCAGGAGGAGGGGTTGATGTCATAATTTTTGCTGTTACATTTTTTTATGAGGTACCTATCTTTAAAAGACGTTTTCCGTAAAATAAATAAAAAAATTGCATGTAAGGATATTTATGTTCGATAACGGTGAAAAAATGCTGCATTCAAATTCTAAGTTCTGAACCAGTTTTCTAAAATGTGTTTTCCGCTTCGATCATTTAATTGTATGGATATCCAGCACCTACATCTTCGCCGATGTTAATCAAACATGCCATGATTACAAAACCCGAAAAAGAGTATACACATTATCTACACATGCGCAGGTCTTTCTTCGTCTGGTTTCAGTCTGTTGATCTTGTAAATCTAAAGCTATCAAAGATTCTTGTGAATCCAGTGAAATCGAGTTGAATCTATGCCCAATTATTGGTTTCAGAATAATAATGTTGGCACGGATTTTCGTTTTTTCTGGGTATCCATCAGTATCTATATATCCTCTGTATATTACATAATTTTGTATATGATCGAAGGTTTTCTCGCAAGATTTTAGTTAATTCAAAAAACTGATAGTTAGAACAAGTAGAAGATAAAAGAACTTTTCCTAATAAAAAGATATGTGATATACAAACCCACAGAAATAAGAAGTTTAGTTCGAGTTTCTAAAGTTCTGTCTCGACAAATAGTATTGGATCATTTTTTTTTATTATTCTCAAAGAAAAAGTATATATTATGTATAATATTATTTTATAATGCTGCTATTGGCATCATCTTCAAAATTTAGCCACAAAGGCTTGCTCGACACTAATTGGTTTTGTTAAGAAAGTAACTTCTTTTGGAACGAAAAACCTAAACTTACTTAATATTTTCATGTTCAATCTTTGTAGAAACACTTTGTTCACTTTTTATAAGCTTTTATTCTATTCACTACTGCGATTTTAAAATATACCAATACAGCAACCAACCTTCGGCAATGAAATAATTTTTATTTCGAATAAAGCTAAAGCCAAAAAAAATAAGAGCTTATTTTTTAAAACTTCATTTTTAACGTAACTTTTTTTTTTTTTAAACGATAAACCTATATTATTTTATATTTTTACGTCCAATCTGTGTAAAAAGAAAACATAGGTAGGCACCTAATTATTCTTTCTACAGCTTCTAGTTGACTCCTGTAAGTATCTTCATAAATCACCTAATGTGTTGTCAAATAAATGTACAAAAAATTAAAATCAAATTATTAAATTTAAAAAGTATGTAGACCTATGATAAGATCTACTGCTACTGTAGGTATTATACTTTTTGTACCGATTTATAAAATTTTACTTCGCGAAATTTAATCATCAACTAGTGGAGTTTGAAACAAATATATGTCTAACGTAAGAATTATCCACAATCTTTGCCATATTATGTTGGTTGAGTAAAATTGAAGAAGCACTTAGGCACTAAGTTTTAAAATGTGTGAAACAAAAAATAAAAATAAATTCGTGCAAGTATCTCCTGAAGAAAAATGCGCTTATTTTAATGTTTAACAATTAATTTTGTGAAACTTGCTACTTAATAATAATTGTAAACTCAAGCTAACAATACAGACGAAAGTCGAGTCGATTAAGAGAATGTTTAACGAATTCCATCAAGACGACCCTGAACTTTACCTCTGAATCAGAATTATTAATGATCGTGTAACTTGAGAGTATCCGAATTTTCTCCTTCCTCCAAATGTTCACTAGGTATTTGGACGTATGACTATTGCTTAATTCATCAGTAATTGTCGTGAAAATTTTTTATACAAATGATCCAGCTGAAGATGAGCACCTAGTTATCTACGTAGCCTATAATATCTGCTCCAGAATCACTACCAAGGTGAAGAGCTTTAAGCAGAAACCTAATAAAATTGTTTTATATTTTAATTACCTAAGTTGTTTTTCTCAACTAATTTATTTGAAAACTGCGATTATAGTGTAGGAAACTCATTTCCACTAGACCACTTCGCAGTGACTTATTGGAATCCTAATACCTTCGGAGTCTTTTTTTTTCGATCTTCACAACTAATACTGATATGAAGTGATGTAAAAAATTTATTTATGCAAAATTATTGTCACTTATTCAAGCCAATTTAATTATTTATTGGGACTCGATATCAAAGCGGCTGACATATAGTGGATTTTTCATCAGCTTTGAAAACGGGATAATGGACAGGAATCCGTAGAACCCATTGCTAAATAAATCCTCAAATAATGCTTTACATGGTGAGTGTTGGCCATATTAGCCAATTGGAATTTTTTATTGTTTCACATTTTTTAAATTAAATAATAACAGTCAAATCAATGGAATTAAATACTACCTCAATCTACATAAAATTTGCTAATTATTTAATAAATTATCGGAAGAAGTAAGACAATTCATTCCCTCAATAACTGGCACTAAAATTTAAGTTAATTATTTTTAAGGTTATCATCAAACACACAATTCACTTTAAAATAAAACGCGAGGAAGGACTAAGGTTTCTAATTACAAAAACTTGAACAGCAAGTTTGTTGACTAGCCTGCACATATCAGTAATGTCATTTTTTCCTCAACAGTGCTGCTAACATGACTTTTTAAAAGTGCAGTATCTTCACCACCTTTACCTTAAATATTTTTGTTGAATCACCAAGTACCTACTATTGAACATAAAGACATTTATTCTAGCAAAATTTTAAAAGAACATTACAACTTTTGAAAAATACAATGTTTTATTCATCTTTTTATTGTCTCCTCGAACTTCAACACTCACAAACGCCAAAAAAAAAAGATAAAAAATTTGCTAACAAAGTATTAACACCTGGCAACCAATTTATTAGGCTATCCAATAAACTTAACCTACAGTGCCATATCCCAAAAAGAAATAAACTTTTTTAATAATTAATTTTTTTATAAGATCAAAATGCACTATAATTATTATTTAAGATAAAACCCTGTTCTTTATAACTAACTGACTAATTGTTTACATAATGGATTCAATAAAATTATTTTAAGTTCCTCCAGTAACATTTCAGAAAAAGAGTATGCAGCCAAATTTATGTTATTTTCTGCAAAATTTAGTGAAATATATTAAACGAGAGAAACTTTTTGTAACTGGTTCGCATTAATTGATGAAAGTTAAAGAAAGAAGACGATAAGATGGGAATTTTTTGAATAGGAAACTTGTTTTTCCTTTATAAAAAATTCTGAATTGAATTTCAGGCCATCGTATCTGTGACCTACCATGGAACGTACAGATATACCTCATATACGTTCCTCAACGTCGTTTATTTATTTTTTTCAAAATTTTTCGATCATTTGGTTCACTTTTAGTATGGCAGCGAAAAGAAAAAGATACAATTCCATCTGAAGAATATGTTAGCATTCGACTCGATAAATGTAAATGATGGCATCTAATATTTCTCCGCTAAATTAATAAATATCAAATACCACAACAGATCAATATTATTTTGTAGCTTAATCTTCTGTTTTTTTTCTTCCTCATTCATGATGTAATCGAAAACCTCCCAGTTACTTAATTAAATCAGTTCTACTTTCCTTGATAACGTTTCCATTTTATTTGTAGTTGTACTGAATAATTCCTTTTCGTATAAAATATTGGCAAAAACTACGCCATGTAATCTAAGTTAGGCTATTCATATTTTCTTCTCCTTCAAGCGAAAAATCTTCAGAGGAAAACTTGAAACAAAATTTAGGTAAGACACCAGCTAAATACGATTCACGAGAATTCATAAAAGTAGGTAACCTACTACCTACGTAGACAAGCAGAGATCAAATGTAAAATATGAAAATATTTTTCTTGTTCGTATTACAGTGAATGCTTGAACAGCCATATTTTTGCATCTATTTATTGAAGTTTGCACCCGAGAGCTTCCCCCCTAATTTTGATGAAATAAAATGATGAAAGACGTAAAAAAGATCACCACTGGAGAAAGAGAACAAGAAAAAAACTTTAATGCTAGTCCAAAACTTTCAAATTTATAACTTCTTTAACTTCACGCAGTATTATACCCGTACTCGATTTTAGCAAGGTGAAAAAAACTAACTTTGAAAACTTTATTGGTTCTGTATTTTTTTTCTTCTTAAAATTTTTTTGACATGACGTGATATACAATATGTTGAAACTAGATCAACGATGAAAGAAAAAAAAAGTATTTGATGATCAAATTTATTGTTACACAAGAGAAAAAAAACAAGGAATAAAAAGAAAAAAAAAACAATAGAAATTCAAGAGCGAAATTTTTATACAAAAAATAACAAGGTTTTTTCTCAAGAATTCTTAGAAAGTATTACACTAATGGTAGGTACACGATATTATACTGCAAATTAAGTCGCAAAAATATGGTAAATGAATATATTCGAATGTAATTATTATTGCTGCAAGAAATACTCAAATTTTGGTCGCATGTGTTTAAATTTATGACTGCCGAATAGCAGTGGAAGAGCTTACTGTAGGGGGAAGGAAGTAAGGCAGAAGTTATTTCGCAGAATTTTATTGAGATAACAAGCAAATATCGACAAGGAAAATTAATTAATAATTGCAAATTTGTATCAATTTTGGGTAATATTTTCGCGACACAGACAATCTAAAACTTCAAGAAATACGTTACAATTTTCGACCAGAAAAAAATGATTTCGCGAGGAGTTATTAGATTCTTCATTTTTGGATAAATATTTCTCAATAATTATAGTTAAGTATGACTGTATAATAATGAATCCGTGGAGTAGCGCTTCCACGCGGAGTAGGGTTTAGATTCTAATTTAAGTTACGTGGGAAGACGGGATATTATTCAGTACATACATTTTTGAGCAAAAAATACCGGAACTTTCGTACACAGGAAAATTTTCTAATTAGTTACTAGTAAATTGTAAAACAAGAATGTGAAAAGGCGAAATCTTTTCTTATTTTACTCGGAAAAACGATAATTTAATGGTGTGATATAGTATTTCAATTATGAAAGAAAAAACTTGGGCTATACCAAAGCAATATCATAGTTGAGAGTGATAAGAGGACTTTTGAAAATCACAGAAAACATGACCTTGAGAAAAACACTGTCGAAGTTTCCTTCTCTGTGAAGAAGATATGAGTGAAGAAGAACAAATTCCAAACGACACAGCAAAAATTATTTATAAGACGAGAAATTTTATAATTTAACATCATTGAATGACGGCAGAGTAAAATCCGAAAATCAAGTTTTAAAAAAAATGTTACAGATAGTACCAAACTAGATTAGACATTCTCTGCATATTATTTCAGTTTGTTTTTAGGAAAACGTTTTACCTTGGAATTTGTCACCTACGGGTTAATGTTATGTCAATAGAGAAATACGATTACGGTACAATGGATTCAACAATATTCACTCTTTCTGAAAAATCTCAATAAGATAAGAACATGGACAGTAAGTTTTTTGACTGGTTCAAGTTGACAATTCATAAAATTTATGAAAGGAATACAAGCGAATAAACTCAAATAATGATTTTTCAGAAGTTTTTAGAATACAAGAAAACTGTTTTCACATCGAAAGGTGAAATTTTTTCACAAATTTTCTACAGTGTTCGCCCCCTTTTCAAATTCTACTTGCGAACCAAGAGACTTAGGCCCAAATGTAAGATCGATACTCAGTTATCAACAGTGATTTAAGAATACTTACCTGCAGAGTTATGAAAAAATGTTACAGCACTATTGTGAATCCCGGAAATGACGTGAATCCCCGATGTCATTTTAGGAAATGTTAATTTTCAAAATTTTATCTGCATTATAATATGTATAGAGGCGAAGCTAAGATAGGGAATGATTCAGTTAAGACCCCAAATATTGATGAAGTCTCCTCTCTTCAGAAAAAATTCAAAAATATTAGATGCTAAAAACAAAAAAATAAATCGATGACGAGACTTGGAGCCCTGAAATTTTATTCCAACTTTGCCTCTGGCATTAACATCATTGGGCGATCAGGTTGAGCATTGACTGTTCAAAACAAAAACTGGACTGAAATAAAGTTATGTACGAAAATCTGTTTATTGGGAGGGTAGGTGAGGTGAATTATTATTTTTTTAATATAAAAGGGCAACAATTAATTATTTTTTATTAAAAATAAAAAATAAAAAACTTCACTTAAACACCTACCACACACAGATGTATAAGATAATGCTTCTAACGTCAGGACCACGTATAAACGATTGAACAAGTGGCCATTAACGAGAATGCTCAGGTAATGACGTAAATGTCCAATTCACATTATTACTCATAACATACACACATTTGTCTTTATATACAGGGTACTGACAGAGTGGACGTTAAAACTCTCGATTGCGGTAGAGCTGGTATAGTACATCATACGTGTTAGAGTAGTTGCATACCTAGCTGCAATTTTCTTATCGAATGTATTAAAATGTCATTCTAATGTGCCATCAAAAAAAAGTTGAGTAAAGACCATAATATTGTGTACGGAAAATGTTGGAAAACACACCTTCTTTCATAAAGACTTAGTCATTTTTGTCTCTGTCTCGATTAGTTTCTGAGTTATTGCAGTTGGAAGCAGGGCCATAACGACTATAAGGCAGAAAGGATGACACTTTTTGGAGGGTGACAAAATTGAACGGAAAATAAAAAAATCTAGCGTAGCAGTAAACGGAAGAAATAAGGTTTACTTTACAAAAACCAAGGGTTAATCTTAAAAAAATTAATTTAAATAAATAAAAAAGTTGAAACATATAAACGTTTAACATACCGAGATTCACAATGAATTATATTGCCAAATTATATAAATTAAAAATTTACAAAAAGAATGAAATGAAAAGGGCGTGCTCAGCAAATTAAAAAACAGCAAGCTTATTTTCCACCAAGCTTCGCTGGTTCATCTCGAATTTATCTTTTCTTAACGAAATTTAACATACTTTCAAATCACTCCTACTCATGAACCATAAGCTAAACAAGATTGAAAATAAACTTGGCAGCAAATTATAACAGCGCATCATGCAGGTATGCTTGTTCCAAATTTCGATACTACTGACGAAAAATTACGCATTTCAGAGCCATTAACTGCCAAAAATGTAACATAATCAGATATATCGGACGTACCGTTTGGCCGATCTGCACCGAAAAACGAGTATGGTCGTTGTTTAAAAACACGTAAGTGTACCAAATTTCGAGATTATTAGATATAACTGCCACCTGTCTCACATTCGATAGAAATCATGTATATCCATGGTTTGATAGGTATATAATATTTGCATGAATTTGAGGGTTTCTTTGTGTCATGAACAAAAACGGGAGCTTAGCCCCATCACTGGGTTGTTTCATGAAATAAATTTTAATCTAATTAAAAATCGACAAAAATTAGGAGAGGAAATTTTAGAAGAAAAAGAGATGTCAAAAAGAACTTGGCCTAAGGCAGCAGAATAGCTCATGGCAGCCTTGGTTGGAAGAATTAATCTCCATAATGGTCAACTTTTCTGAAAACTACAGCTGAGTATGCAACTACTCTAACACATATGTACTTGACGTACTCTACCACCACCAGGAATTTTAGTACCTGACCACTCATTTGATAATATTTTTTTAATTCATACCGAAGTTCACATCTCTCTTGTTTGCAAAAATATCTGGTCACAACATCGAGAAAGATTTCTTCAGAAAAAAAAATTAATTCATTGCAAAACTTCTGAAGGTAATCAAAAGAAAATTTTTTTTTTCCGGGACAACGAACAAATCTTTAATAAAATTATAAGTCTTCGTAACAATGTTTCATTACCGAAAAAGAAATAAACGAAAAAAAAAAAGACTGCGTTAATCTGAATGACTCTTAGTGGTGGATAAGCCCAAATTTATGACAATAATTTTTTCAATCTTTAAATTCCCATTTTCTTCAATTATACCCTTCTAATTTTCTAATTTTCAAATATAAACAGCCTAGAACATTCTCTGGATGGTCAGGAACATTTTGAGCCGACTTTTATTAAAATCTTTAAAGTAAGACACTTGTTCTGAGCGAACGAAATTCCGTTAGTTCCGGAAACAGACATACCAAACATATAACCTTCTCAATACGTAATTGATAAAAACATGAATGCAACGACTTCTCGTATCCGTGACTTCAATTTTCAATTGTACAAACGTAACGATACGAAAGCAAATACACGCACAGAATAGCAACCTAACCTTCAGCCATGTACATCTTATTTCCTAAATCGTATTTGTAGTAACTCGCCTTGCGTGAAAATAAGAATTCATTAGTTACCATAAAATGAGAACAAAAAAGATCACAATATCACTGAGTGAACATTATTGTAAAATAATTGCACGAAGTATACCTAAAACGTTACATTATTGCAACACAATAACACTGCACTCAATATGGAATGTAACGGTGACCATTTTTTTTCAACTTCAACGAAAAAAATTGAAGATAACAGTCGGTACACGTGAAATACTGTTTGCAAGAAAAAAAAACAAAAAACGAGCTGATTTCGTTAAACGACGAAATATAAGTAGATATGAAATAATAACACTACAGGTACTTAGGTGAACGAAGATACCGAATTTGATATCGACGACTAGCTGCACGTCTATCAACACGTGAGGAAAATTGACTCCACACCGAGACATGACAACGCGATTAGGAACTGAGTAACGACATGAAAACAGGGAGGGACCCAGCTCATTTTCATATGTTCAGCATCGCTGTGATTTCTGAATCCTCGACGAAGTGTAAAAACAAATTTATGCATGTTACGTGATAGTTATGACCAGCATATCGAACACAGTTCACGTCACATTTAGTTTTGCACAGTTTACATGGTGTAGCATCAACATCATTCTCACTGGGAATCTACAACAATACGACGTATGCGCTACAATTATTATCATAATCATCAACATGGAATAAAAATATTGGTAAACGAATTATTCTTCTTAACTTAGAAGGATGTATCCACAATTTTAGGGAAAGTAGAGAAACATAGCAAAATATAATAAACACAAGAAGACGAAGCTCCAATCTATCAATTTCTTAAAGATGATAAGTCATTAAAAACCTATTGTTTGTCATCTTTTGCTTCACGAATAACTGAAAGCTCCTAGGAAAGAAACAAAAACTTCTCGAACATCAAATATGTCATACGCCCACATCCGTACCTTAGAGAGGGAAGAATAAAATGAAGTTTATTATTTCATTTTGTCGCTCATCTATACTACCAGCCCAGTTTAAAATGATCCGTCACATATTTTCAACTAAGATTTTATACTTTTTAATTTTTCATACTAGTGACTATTCCAATCAAAATATACGGAAAGTTAAAACAGCCAGCCCAAAAATTTATGAACCACACCCTCTAAATAAACATTGAAAGTACTTTTGTCTAGTCAGTATCATAATATGTAAACACTTGAAATTGTATCTTAAATGCAAGTCTATCATTGATGTTCAAAGCGTAACATACCTCATCTAATAAGTCTTCGTTTGAAATGTATTTCGTGTACTTCGAAAGTCTGGCCCACGTTGATTGTATAGCATCATTTAATTCAGTACTTTCGAATTGCCTTTGAAAACGCTGACTAGTATCATAGACAATTTTAAGTTCTGAAAAAGTATAAAAGCAAAGAAAAAAAAGTTAAATGCGCCCAATAGTCCAAAAAAAGCGAATAAACAGGTACTAACGACAGAAGTATCTGCATCCTTTTTCATCCGACAATACTTCCTTAATAGTTTGTTCATTTGTTATGGACGAAAAAATACGCAAACCTTCCTGCAGCAGGCGCAAACAAGCTTCTAAGCACTTATCCTGCGAATACAAAAAAACCCATTTAATGGATGAAAAAAAATTTTCAATTTAAATTTAATATGCATTAGACATTCAATTTTTTTTAAGGTATTACAGCTCATACTTTCACTCTTCATACATTTTCTAGTCTGTTTCACACAAAATTTTTTAAGATTATAAAAATTTTGGAGTGCTCATTTCTTTCCAGTCCATTTCATTCAATAACGTACAATTCCACTTGATTCAAAATAAATACGTCTTCAAATTCATTAGTGTGTAGTATATCGAAACAAAATTCACCTTCATCGATAATGAACGCTTCACTTCATTTTGTTTCACATCAGCCGTATAAAAGTCCCCGAATTCTTCATCCTCTTCGTCATCAACATCATCGTCATCATCTGCGTCTCCATTACGTGTATCAATTTGAGATTCAACTTTCTCTTCTTTATATGGTTCCATAAGCGCTCTAAATACATCATACTTATCAGACTCTGCGGATGTTTTGTGATATAAGGATTCAGCTCTCATGAAATTTGATTCTTGTGAATCCCCTTGGGCCACACTGGATACGTTGAAATTGAGTGGAGACTGTAACTTCGAATCTGACAAATTATGATGTTCGTATTTTGCGATTGGCGAAGCTGACTGGAAATCTGAATACTCATCTACTGTCGCTAAAGTTGCACTCTGGAATTCAGTGAATTCATCTTCATCGGGCGGAACAACTGTCTCACTAAACATGGGCAAGTCTAAAGATCGCGGTTCTAAGCTATTCGTCATTGAGTTAACACTTAGAAAATCATAATTAGAGACGTTCGAATCTTTGAAATGTCCATTCAAATCGACTTTACGCTCTTCAGACACAATACGTATAGTTGGTTTCATTTTCGACGGGACTAATTTCAATTCTTCTTTAAAGGATGGAATCGGTAAGTCCACATCAAGCTCCGACACTGGTATTCTGGGAGCGAAATTCAAATTCACCTCCATTTTGTTACGCTCAGGAAGGGCGAAGGTGACGTCCATATCAGACTTACGCACATTTGCAGATGAATGAGCAGGTAAAATTGGCGAACTATTTTTTAGGGACTCAACATTAAAGAGCATATTTGAAAATGTATTCACATTTTTAGGCGGCTGCTTCAAGCTAACGCACTCGTTCAACGGTTTTACATGTAAAGGAACTGAATTGGACGGCGTCAACGAAGATATACCATTGAAAATAATACTATGATTCGGTTTTACATCGTTACTTTTAGCATTTCGATTGATCGCTGGATTAGCGACCGTTATATTTAAAAAACTGTAGTCTAACTGCGGTAAAATCGGATGATTGATACTGTTTAAAATGACTATGTCATGAACATGGTAACCAGTCTGAAAATATAAAAATCTTTATAAAATTGAAACAATAAGACGTAATAAAAAATTCCGAAAGATGCCAACCTGTACTAACGCTATCAACGCAAGCATAATATACAATTCTTGTTGAGTTAAAACACCTGGGAAGAAAACATTCGTCAAAGACCAAAGGTATCCTAGTTTTTCCAAAG
Source organism: Ericerus pela (assembly GCA_011428145.1). NCBI lineage: Eukaryota > Metazoa > Arthropoda > Insecta > Hemiptera > Coccidae > Ericerus > Ericerus pela. The sequence continues at coordinate 1,014,154 of WOFM01000165.1, forward strand.
ATAATCCACTCGTTGTGAACAGATGAGTAATAATCTTCGTATTACAGTACTCGAAGGTGGGTCCGAGTTTAACAGCCTGCCATACTTGTTCATAAACAGCTGGAACCATGTTATTTTCTACCTTCAACCATTTGGGTACTGCCTGTGGAAATTCAATTCAGATATACCTCCGGAAAAATTGTACACTAAAATAATAAAGATTCTTACATATGGCAAAGATGGTTCCACATTGAACTTAAACGTTCCCTTATCCGACATCAACTGCTCAATCATAATATCTGGATCCAGAGCCTATAACATGTAGGACAATGATGACAATCTTCATAATCATTTCTCGACATCAAAACATAAATAGACTTACTTTTTTAGCAATGTTGTTCTGTGTGACATACTTGAGCTTTTCACGTTGCTTCAAAAACTCTTGCTGTTTATTTTGCATTTGGAAAAAGTACAATAACTGAATAACTACCAGACAAAGTTTATCATTAACGTTCGAACGTATAGATCCACTCAGGAGTCAGGACTGCAATTAGATAAAAAGTGGAAAAGTATGAGTGTATGCAAAATGCGACATGACAATCATTGTGAGAATATTGATTATCAAAAAATTATCTGGTATCGTGTAAAAAAGTTTCGAGATATATATAATATGATCACACTGAAAGTCTGAAATATATATCGATCTTATCGTGAACGACGGTGTCGTACACGATTCGATAACGATAATGTGACACAATATCGTTATCTCACTGACGTCATTGATCTACTCTATGACGTCAATAGAACAGACCCATTAAAACGTTGACAACTTACACAAACACAGACAACACAGACAAGTTCGTT
>WOFM01000165.1:1017996-1044285 GCA_011428145.1 Ericerus pela
AGACGAAACAACACCACTCGACCTAACACCCACGAGAAGAAATACTTACATGGATACGAACACAATACCGCAAAGACGGGTCATAATAACTAATACACACATACAAACTTCAAACAAACAACCTACAAACATTATTTTGAATCAACCTACAGAAATAACAATGGAATAAAAAACTCAAGACAACAACAAACAAGAATATCCAAAAAGTACACAAAACCCAACATTACAAAAGAACACACTTCATATATCAAAAGTTTGGGAAATACTCACTGGATCAAACACATTAACCTAATCATGTTTCCTCAAGACACCAAAATATAAATTACCCAAATTTAATGGGAAACATATATCGTACCCAGATTTCATAACATCTTTCACTGAAATACATTACACATACGAGAAGATATCATAACACCACAAAAATGCAAAATATTAGAAGATGCTATGCCTGAAAACATCAAACAAAGATTAACAACATTAGGCCATAACAAACAAGGCTACTTTAGAAGACTACAATACTTACATGACAAATTTGGTGACGAATCAAGACTACAATCAGAACTATGGCAAACCCTGAATAACATACCTTTAGCACAAAACACGAAAGAAGGCTTACGCACTGCATACGACAAAACATGTATGTTACTAGACACAACACATGACTTTGTACCAGAACTAACAGACGATCTCACTTTCCCAACATTACTAAGAATTTTCCCAAGAAATTCCTACTCCAACAGGATAGACATATCTAAACCAAACTCAAAAGCAGTCTTAGAAGCAGTATACCAAGAGATCAAAACAAGAGACTTAACCGAAAAGCCAGACATAACAAAAGAGGTATACAGAATGCAAGAAACACAACAACAAAATAACACATATTACAGAGACAGAACATATAACAACCCTAACAGACGTCAGTACAATAGACCACAATACAACAAACCTAATAACAATAAAAATATAACAGAAACCATAGGACAGCTTAAAAGCAGCCCCAATTTTCATACAAATACTGACCAAGGTAAACCTTCACCAGAACAATATATAGATAACGATAAAGATGATTTCTCTGTTCCAGCATACCACTCAAAAACAGACCCGGACACCAACATCCCAGAACAACTTTACAGATTCCCGGCAGTACCAACGAAACAAAGATGTATGTTTTGCAAGGGCCCACATTGGAGCTACCTCTGCTGTCACAAGAATTACAATACATTAGAAAACAGACTTACATACTTCAGACAATACAACTTATGCCCCAAATGCGGAATCTTAGCTACTGCAGATCACTGTAACCAACCACAACGGAGATGCAGATGGTTCCAGTGTCAACAGACTAGTGCACATCACTCAGCGTTATGCCCCAGAATTACATACCCACTAACAAAACACAAAGCAAACCGATATTTAGAAAAAGTTATAGAACTACAAACTAAATTTCCACCACGTAAGCAAGAAGAAAACAATATAAACACTCATATAGAACAAAGTATTAATGATAATTTAATTTCCTTACAGCACCTCCAGAACCACAAAAACAGACACCATCCTACTACAGAGATTAATCCAAAGATAACCGAACAAACCATAGCAACATCAACGCAAATCGAAGAAACAGTTCTCCAACCACCAATACCAAGTAAGTTAAACTTATTTACAATCTTATCCACAAATAGTAAATTTCTCACATTCTGCACAAACATACGTAACCCTCAAACACTACAAACACACTCAATAAATGCATTCTTCGATTCAGGGAGCACTAAAACATACATAATAGAAAACATTGCCATACAAACACTTCAACTACCAATCATAGGCACACACTCCCTAAAATTAACAGGAATACAAAATCAAACAACACAGACATTCCTTACAAATATTGTCACTTTCGAAATAGAACATAGCACACAAAAATTCTCAAACATAATAGCCAGGACAGTAGAAAACATATCAAACAATTAGACACTAAAAACATAACAGAAATTAAACGAACATACCTGAAATACAAAGATTTACAGTTTGCACAAACATTGAAAACGACATCACAAATACATATACTACTCGGGAACAATAGATGTGGCAATTCATTAAATCAATCATACACATATCACCATCAGTACAATTAATTGAAACAAACTTTGGATTTCACATAACTGGACAACTAACAGATAATCAACAACCAACCCAAAGCGAACATACATATTTCTCATCAGAACCAGACATAGATAACCTATGGAATTAGAAACAATAGGGATAACAACACCAGACCTAACAATAGAACAAGAAGAACAAAAGGCAATAGAGTTATTTTACAAAAACATAAAACTCGTAAATGGAAGATATCAAGTGCAATGGCCATGGAAAGTATATCCACCCCCACTACCAGACAACTACTCCTTAGCATTTAGCAGACTTAAAATTCAAATACCACATATGCGCACATCACCTGAATTTTTCAAAAAATACGACGCATACTTCCAAGAACTATTCAAAAACGATATCATAGAAATGGTCAACAATAAACATACAACAGAACCAGTCCATTACTTAGCACATCACGGATTAATAGACCCAACTAAACTTACACAACCGATCAGAATAGTTTTTGACAGATCAGCAAAAACTAAAAAAGCAAACCATTCAATGAATGATTGCATACACAAAGGATTAAAATTTCTTGCAGACCTAGTAAAATTATTTATAACATTCAGATTAAACCCAATCGGTATAAGTGCAGACATTAGAAAAGCATTTTTACAACTAGAATTAAACCCATCAGACCGAGATGTCACAAGATTTTATGGCTCAAAGACCCGAACAAACCACTGGCAAACCACAATCTTATAATCATCAGATTTAAAAGAATACCCTTTGGAGTCATAGCATCACCATTCCTATTAGCAGCAACATTACTCTACCACTTCCAAACCACAAACCCACAATTCTATAATATATTAACAAACAACTTTTACGTAGACAATCTAATTACATCAGTACCAACACACGAACAAGCAGTAAAACTATATAATGCATCAAACAAAACATTCAATGACATCTCTATGGAACTAGAACAATGGGCAACAAATGACAAAAACTTACGATCATTATTTACTACAAAAACGCAATTCAAAATCCCCCTGTTAAGATATTAGGAATTCAATGGGATTATAGCTGTAAGAATATGCTCCTCATGACCTTGCTTATAGTCGATATATTTAACCGTAATGAGGTCGCTGCTTGTGACGTCATCCGCTATAGCTGATTGTATATTCGTATTTTAACAGTCAGTTAGTTGATCTCCAAATGTTGTTACGTGAACATAGAATAAAATGAGATCTTAAAAACTGAATCTTTTACTTATTGTGTTGACTACAAATTTAGTGTTTCTTCAATGGTGTTGGTTTAATATCATCGCTGGTTGTTGTTCTTATTCGATTAATGTGAAATCTTTCATATTAGTGATCGCCACTTTCTCACAGGTTATGGGCCCAGTCATCGTACTTGAAGAGGCTGCCATTGTTATGTCTGAGCAAAATTGTGCTGCAGAAACTTGCCAAGTAACCGTCATTCAATTTTAAATTCTCTTTGTTTGATCCTGATGTAAACAGTATTCTCAAGCTGTATGTCTAGTTCGTTCCTGTTCATTTTTGTGTAATTTTTTGGCTGTTTGCCTGTGATATTTTTTCGTCGCTGATTTCTGCTGTTTGCTGTGCGACTGTTAACAAAAATGGAACGTGAAATGAAATTGATGCTGGAACCATTCAACGGAGATAATGGGCGTACTTGGCGATACCGGATGGACCTGCTGCTTCGAAAGAAGGTTTATATAGTGTTGTACATAATTCTGTTCCGTCGGGTAGGAATTGTACTGAGGAATGGGAAAAGCTGAATTCGAAGGCGATGTTTTACATTGCTAATAATGTTGCTGACAACTTCATCGAGGCGATCCAGACTTACAATACGGCAAAAACGATGTTTCAGGCAATTGTGCAGCTTGCTGGAAAGGACAACGACATGACGATGATTGAGTTGAGATCCAATATGTACTTGATGCGATTTAAGCTTGGTGATAAGTTGAAGGACTATTTGATGAAATTTTGGTCTGTTACTCGACATTTGGCTGAAATGGGTGAGACAACGTCTGTAAAACAATGTATTTTCACTATGATGAGATCGTTGCCAAGTGATTTCCGTCCGCTGAAATTAATGATGCAGGATGCTGACAATCTATCGTGGGAAGTTGCGATTGGAAAGGTTATTAATTTCCAACGTGAACTGGACCTCGAAAAGATGTCAAGAAGCTTGCCTTCCGCTCCTGATGCATCAAATCCAAAACCTTCATCAGGAAGTGTTCCTGGTGAAGAGAATGCTTTTTTTGGTTCGAATTATAATTCACGTGGAGGATATCACAATAAATTTAGGGTAGATCGAATTACCGTAATTTTAGAAATCATGGTGGTTTTAGGAATAGTAATGTTAATGATCAGCGTAATCGTAGTCAGTCAAATAATAATAAAGGCAACAATTCTAGTAATAATAATTACTCAGGTTTGTCTAATAATCAGAATTCGAATCAAAATTATAATAATAACATTCGATGTCATTTCTGTAATAAACAGGGACACATAGCTAGAAATTGTTATACTAAAAATAATGATCGATCCATAAACAGAGGGAAAAATAAAATGAACAGTAATAATAGTAATAATAATGGAAACAATAATTCACAGTCATATAATGTTTTTAACGACAATAATAATAATAATGAATGTTCCGAGATCGATTTGACTTTCTTGGTACCTGATCAGGGTCTTATTTTGAAAGTTTCTGTACCACCACAGATTGTTTTAGTGTTAGATTCAGGATGTACTTCACATATTGTGAATGATATTTCATTATTTTCTGAATATATTATGTTGACAAAACCTCAGTTGATAATGGTTGCCAAAAAGGGCGTTGAACTTGTTGTTTCAGCTGTTGGTACTGTGAAATTAAAAACTGAAAATGGAATTAATATCACATTAAAGAATGTTAGATTTTCTAAGGACCTTCCGACCAATCTTCTCTCAATCAAATGTATGGCAAGAGCTGGATGTAGGTCTGTATTTGAGGAAGGGTCTGTTAATGTAATAAGTAACAAAACTAATAACGTAATTATAACTGGGAAAAGTAATTTAACAAATTTATATACAATAACTTTTTATAATAACGTAACTGAATCATGTAATTTGACACAAAATAAAAATAAAAATCCTTTGGAGTTATGGCATAAGCGACTTGCGCATTTGAATAATAATGATGTCAAGCTGTTATCTTATAAAGGTCGTATTCCTAATATGTCTGATAATCAGGAAATATTTTGTGAACCCTGTATTATGGGAAAACAACATAAAAAACCTTTCGACAGACATGAACAAAAAACAAAAAGTCCGTTGGAATTAGTTCATACTGATGTCTGTGGTATAATAAATCCAGTGTCGTATAATGACAAGAAATATTTAGGTTTAAACATAAATTATGATCGCGAGAATGGACTCTTGGAAATAAATCAAAAATCTTTAATTGAGTCAGTTACCAAACGTTGTGGTGTTTTGGATTGTATCCCCACGCATTCTCCGATCGAACCCAAACTACAATTGCATCTTGATTTAAATGGAATGGATCGTAATTTGAATAATCAATATCAGCAGTTGTTGGGTTGTCTTATGTATCTTATGTTGGGTTCTCGTCCAGATATCTGCTTTGCGATATCCTACTTCAGTCAATTTCAAAGCGCAGCAACACACGAACATTATAAATATTTAATACGAGTTTTAAAATACTTAATAACTACTTCACATTTAAATTTGACTTATAATAGGGATAATAATAATAAATATATAATAGAAATCTACTCTGACGCTGATTGGGCAAATTGTGTCGCTACTCGCAAATCAATTTCTGGTTATTGTGTAAAAGTATTTGGATCTGTGGTTTCCTGGTCTAGTAGGAAGCAACCCACTGTTGCTCTCCAGTACTGAGAGTGAGCTTATTGCCTTGTGCGAAGCAACATCTGAAGGACTGTGGATGCAAAATTTAATTAATGACTTTCGGTTTGACCACTCAAAAAGATCCGTGATTTACGAGGACAATCAGAGCTGCCTGGGACTCATAAAGTCAGGTAGATGGAATTCCAAACGATCAAAACACATAGACACTAAGTATAGATTCATATGTTCACACGTTGACAAATCATTTATTTATATGTATATTCCAACGTCCCAACAATTGGGTGACTTGTTTACTAAAGGTCTGCCAAAGCCTGCATTTGTCAATTTTTGTAATGACCTAAATTTAATATAACTGTTTGTGATTTATATGTTTACCATTTATATGTGTTCTGACAGTCATATTTTTACCATTTTATATATACTGACTGTGATAATTATCATACACGATTACACAAATACTTTAATATTTTAATACATTTATAATTATTAAGCTTCACCACGATATATTATTTGTTATTTTACTGGACTTTGTTTTGTCCAAATCACATATTCACAATATATTTTTGTTCATATATGATTTGAGGAGGCGTGTGAGAATATGCTCCTCATGATCTCCCTCATAGTCGATATATTTAGCCGTAACGTGGTCGCTGCTTGTGACGTCATCCGCTTTAGCTGATTGTATATTCGTCAGTTAGTTGATCTCCAAATGTTGTTACGTGAACATAGAATAAAATGAGATCTTAAAAACTGAATCTTTTACTTATTGCGTTGACTACAAATTTAGTGTTTCTCCAATGGTGTTTGTTTAATATCATCACTGGTTTTTGTTCTTATTCGATTAATGTGAAATCTTTCATATTAGTGATCGCCACTTTCTCACAATAGCAAAGACATACTTTATTTACAACCCAAGATAAAAACACCAGACTAATATACCAAAAGAACGTTTGTCAGTAATTTCTCAGCAATATTCGACCCATTAGGTTGGTTTGCACCATTATTAGTTCCAGCAAAAGCCTTTGTCCGAACTCTATGGGACCACAAACAAGAATGGGACACACCATTACCAACCTCTATAATACCAACAGTAGAAAACATTATAACAGACATAAGCAAATGTAACGACATATGTTTCCAAAGAAAATTTTTTCAAAAACCATTTACACCAAAACAAGCAGAAATTCACGTATTCGTAGACGCCTCTGCAATAGCATACTCAGCAGTAGCATATTTAAGATACAAAACAGACAACATATACACATTAAGATTCTTAATAGGCAAATGCAGATTAACCCCAGCGAAAACACATACAATACCGAAATTAGAATTAATAGCTGCACTACTAGGAGCAAGATTAACAAAATTTCTTAGAGAAACACTACACATACCACAAGAAAAACAATCCTTTCTATGGTCCGACAGCAAATGCGTACTCATATGGCTTACACAAAGAAAAATCCTACCCCCTTTACACAAAACAGAGTCAAAGAAATAATAACAATCCCAAACATCACATATCAATATGTACCAACCAAAGAAAACCCAGCAGACATAGGCTCAAGAGGAGCAAATCTAACCTCCTTAACACAATCAAAATGGTTCACTGGACCAGAATGGCTAGCTCAAGAAAAAACAGAATGGCCACAAACAGATCTGCATACACTAAAAGATGAAAACTCAGAAATACAAACAGAAGAACAACACGAACAAACCTTTTGCACCATAGTGGAATCCTTACACAATTACGCCCAACCATACATTAACAAAACAATATTAAACAACACATACAATGACCATACATATACACGTAAACACAGACAAACACAATCCAAAAAATACAAGATTCTATATTACAAACAGATACCACAAATAAACAGTGACAACACAAACCCCGAAATAGATCATGAAGAAATAATCAACAACACACCTCAATCACAATACACACAATCAAACAACGAAGAAATGATAGATCACGAAGAGATAATTACAATCCCAGATCCCACAAATACACACATATCCACAACATATATATATGGAAACAATTTAACACCATTCAATTTAGATATTACTAAATTCTCCTCACTACAAAAACTAATTAAAACCTTCCAAATTACGATAAAGGCACTGAAGCAATTTAGACAAAAAACAACTCAAAAGAAACCTTACAAAATACCATACCTTCACACAGACTACCATTTTTTTAAATATTAACCATTTTTATTAAAGCAGAACAAAAGAAATATTGTAAACTCATCTTTCAACAATTACAACAAGCAAACCCACCCCCATATGCAATATTAAAGAAATTCCATATAAAACTAGATAAAAATGATATGCTCAGATTAAATAATTACCTACCACCACATACATTACACACACAAACCTATTCCCCATACCTCTTACCCCCAGACTCATACTTAACTAAATTAATTATACTATACATACAAGAAAAAGGTTACCATAGTGGAACCAGATATACAGTCGCAAAATTTAGAAAGAACTTTTTCACTACAACCATCAACAAACTAGTCATATCTACAATTTGAAAAAATTGTTATAAATGTAAAATACATGCAAATAAACCCTACAAAGAACCACCATTTTCGACCATACCAGACTTCAGACTCAATGAGAATAATCACCCATTTACACACACGGGTGTAGATATATTCGGCCCATTCTATACATACAATAAGATAACAACAAGCAAACAACCGCAACAGATCTCACCATCAACAACACCATCAAAAAGATGGATCCTCATATTCACATGCCTCACCATACGAGCAGTATATCTAATACCCATCGCGTCATTACAAACAGAAGAAATATGGTGCGCATTCCATTCATTTTTCACAGACAGAGGAACACCAAAACTAATACTATCAGACAATGCAGCACAATTCAGAGTCATCAACACAAATATAACAAAATTCTGGAACAGTATAACAAATAACAACAAAGTACAAAATTACCTATACGAAAATAATATACAATGGAAATTTATACCAGTTAAAGCCCCATGGTATAGAGGCACTTACGAACGTCTAATAGGCATTATCAAACAATCTTACTATAAGACAGTAGGACATCACCCCATATACATGCACACATTTCACATACTATCAAACAACTACAAATAATGATCAACGAGAGACCCTTATGCCCAGAATCAGAAACATCAACATACTCATACCTTACACCAGCCAACTTTCTTCATGCAAACTTTCAACACACAATACTACAATCAGACAAACCAGACGTCAACCATACATCAACAGAAAAACATTTACTACACATATGGAAAATGGACCAAACATACCTAAAAAACCTATGGATACAATGGAAACAAAACTACCTCACATATCTTAGAGACAAACAACCACAACCGATACCAAATAAATACTACACAAATGATGATATACCAAAAATCGGAGACTTAGTACACGTCATAGACGTCGCATCCACACCCAACAAACCACAACTCGCAGTAATTAAAGAATTACATAAATCTCCAGACCAGATTATAAGATCAGCCTCCATTATGTTTCCAAATGGAACACGCACCACCAGACCCCTTAAATATTTAGCACCATTAGAGGAAAATTCCCCAGACGCTTTACGACATACACACACAAAAGTAGTGGCCCAAAAAACATAACATCTACGAATTATCATAAATAATTCGTAGCCCAGACCGTCTTTAGGAGAATCTACTCTGGGTAAACTTACAAACGAAACAAATCAAGTTTGCAACCAGAGGACCCATTGTGGAACCAATATAAAGATTGGAGAAGCAGGTGACACGTAACAAACCAACAAACATAAACACTAGCCAACCATATTTTATCCTCACAGAAGGAAAAACTATGCAGTTGACGTGTTTATTAACAATCAATAATTATATAAAAATAATACATTTTATTCTTTTCACAAAATCACAAATATACCTGAAAGAAAGAGACAAACTAGAATAGAATAACAGCAGAAGCATAACACCAAACATAAATCGCCATACAAGAAACTAACTGTGATCATAAAACTTCAAACAGGAAACCAACTGTGATAATAGACCTTCAAACAACAGGAAAAGAAGGCAGATCTCAACATTTACCGATATATTAAATAAATTTAACAAATAAACGTTCCTTAAAGTCAAATTAAACCTTCGCTCAAAATATGTGATAACAAACGTTCCTAAACCGTATATATGTATTATTGTTTCCATAATTATTAAGTATTGTTATTTTCGTACATATAATAAATGATTTTATAATTTGTATATCTTGTTATTTATTTATTACAACATCAATAAACAATTCACAAACAACAAACATATTAACCATCACACAGCAAACCTACTAACACAAAAAAAAAAAAAAAAAAAAAAAGAAGAAAAAACAAACCAAAACAAATAATAAACAATTCCCCAATGACTTCTACATGGAAGGGTGACTGGGAAATACTGAGACTTCCTCCCCCCCAAGTATTGTGAACGACGGTGTCGTACATGATTTGATAACGATGTGACACAATATCGTTATCTCACTGACGTCATTGCTCAACTCTATGACGTCAGTAGAACAGACCTATCAAAACGTTGACAACTTACACAAACACAGACAACACAGACAAGTTTGTTACAAGAAATAACAAACAACGTCATTTGGCTAATGGCGACAAACGGGAATGACCACGTTCTTTTATATTTGTCTCACTACAGATATATCACAGTACCCGGGAAGCGCAATTCTTTTTTGTAACGAAGAAGAGCAAAACCCTGTTGCCACGGTTGTCACATCTCTTCTATAGGCTAGCATTACATAAACGGTAATAAAGTAAGGCCCATATTCACAAACATCACTTTAATCTCCCTTCACTTAAACTACACTTAAAAATTACTTTTGGCACAATTTTGTATTTAAGAGCGTGGTAACATTTTATTTTTATATTCGAACTCTCATGAGAGATACAATGTTCCCACATTTATGAATAAAAGATTGTACAAAAAACTTTTTTAAAGTGAAATTTGTTGTAACGGAAATCCCACCTTATTTCCTTCTTCATCATCATCATCATCACTACATTATATATATATATATGTCATACGCTCTACTATGTTCATGAATCGCTTCCCCTACTTTCCATTACTGATAATGCTGTGCTTCGCCATTTCGTATTTTACTTGTGAAATATATTTCAGTCTGCTAATAAATGTTGTAATAAAATAAAGTCTCGAGTTCTTTTTTGAACCTTGTTCTGCATACCTCACATCATGGTAGCCATCGCTTCGGTAGAACTTTGAGGAGAGACTTGTAAAATTTTTGAAATTAAATGCAGACTAAATATTTTTTGAATTAATTTACTGCTTTGTAAAATTTTTTATGGTTTTGGAGAAAAATCACACGAATATAATTATCGTGTTTTTCGAGAAGTAATACTCGAATTTTAATTTATTAATTTTGAAAATTTTTATTTAAAAATTGAAAATTGTAGCTGAATGTTCCAGACTTAATAACGGCCAATCCTGGAAGTCAACGAACGCAAAATCCAGGAAGAACTGCCAAAAAGATCCAGTGGATTACCAGAGGAAATATGCTCCCATCATCGAGGATTCAACAGCGATCCAATTCATCAAAACCAAACCCCTTTTGGACAAAGTGTTTCAAAATTCAAGCAGAAAGTACGACGGTGAATGAGAGGAGTTACAAAAAAAAATTTATTTTGACACAACAGAAATTGGTAAATATTGTAAAGATAATATATATTGTGGTTCAATTATTTTTTGTATGTGCATTATAATTGTGTTGAGGTGAGATAAAAGAAAAATATTTTTCACCACCATATATGTCCCCATTAATTAATATATCTGAAAAAACAATAGGTGAATTAGAAAATTAAGTGAAAAAGTTTGAAGGAGAAAGAGTGATAGACGTAAAACTGGAAATATATAATTTGCTGTTTTATAGATATTATACTGGAGAGATCATATTGGAATCTTTTGTAATTGATATATCTAGAACAATAGAGGAAATAAGTAGTATTAAATATATTAGAATTTTAGAATCGTCCCCGAATTATTTCTCGAATAGGATCTATAGTTCTATTGAATCTAAAAATAAATTTATGGATAGTTTTTTCAATAATAATTAATTAAAAGAATAATAATAAACTGGAGAATACAGAGATAACTAAAAATAAGAATTACGAAAAAGATATTGAAAAAATGTACAAGAAAGAACAAGATTTAATAAATAAAATTGAAAAAGGATTAATTGAAAATAAAAAATATATAGCTATTACAGATAGAGAAGACAGTGTGTTGGGCTTTCAGAAAATAGAAGAAGAAATGTCATCCCCCAACAAAATCAAACCAATACAGGCACCCTTAGGGAAAGTCTTTAATGGGAAATATTACCTAGATTTGCGAAGAATGATAATTTCAGCAATTAGAGGAGCCAGATATTACGATATTTTTGATGAGCATGAATTTTTAGAATCTTATATTAACCATATCAATGATCTAAACTTTAGGCCTAATAAGGATATGATAAATTACTGTAAGATGCAAGACAATGCAAAGGCATTTGTACTTGAAAGAGTTTCAAATGATATCACCAAGCAAATAAGGGATTGCAATACCGCAATCATGATGCTAAAAAAACTAGATAATATTTATGGAACAAAAACATCAGTTACGGCAAATATGGCTAAAGCCAAATGGATGGAATTTAGATTCCAGCCAGGAGGCAATATGAGAGGTTTCTTAAAAATGGGATGAATTAGTTACTGATGTACATGATAGTGGGAAGGAAGTCACTGGAAGTGAGGAATTAGAGAACTTGCAATTGGCCTTATGCTACAAACAGGCCTTGGCAAAAATGCAATTTGAAAACCTACCTACTAATGAAAAGAATATAGACAATTTTAAGAGAATTTTAAGAGAGGATTCTGATCAAAAATTTCGTGATCAGACAATGAAAAAACAAAATAATAATAATTACAATTCACAGAATAATAATTTCAGATATAATAATAATAATAATAATAATAGAAATAATTTTAGAGGAAGAAATGGGAATTATAGAGGTAGAAATAATTATAGGGGTAATAATAATAATGGATATAGGAATGGCAACCATAATAATGGAAATAATAATAGCAATGGAAACTATAGAGGTAATAACTATCGAAATAATGGAAACTATAGGGGTAATAATTACCGTGGGAACAATAGGAATTACAGTCTAAAGAATAATAATTGTTATAAATGTGGCCAAATTGGGCATATTGCATAAAATTGTGGAAATAATAGCACACAACAAAATGTTAATAATGATAACGTAAATAATAATAAAGGTAGTTATCCCCCAAAAACAAATATGAATCAACACAATACAAATAAAAAAGAGAATATAGAACAGCAAGTAAAAATGTCTAGCATGATTAGAAAATATAATAGCAATAATAATGAGTGGTTATTAAATGAATTAATAAAAAAAAAAAAATGAAAAAATTAATTATATAGAATTAAACGATAAAGTAATTTTGAATGGGGCTGCAGAGGTGCATCTGACATCTGATTTGAATAAATTGGTAGATGTAAAAAAATTTGTGACCCCAGTCAAATTGCAATGTGCAGGTAAAAATACTTTTCTATACGCAACTCATACAGGCAGAATGGTGATCAAAGTCGAAAATTTAAACAAAACCCAATCTTTGATAGAATTGAATGATGTCCATTATGTGCCAGATTTAAATTTAGATATTATTTCAGCAATTAAAATAATACTGGAATAATTAATATTGATCAACAAAAAGATATAGCTAATATTTATTTCATTGAAATGCAGAAATAATAACTGCTAAGAAAGAAGATGGAATTTTATATATATATTATAATATTGAAAATAGGGAGGATAAATATAAACCCGAAAATAACATAAACAATAATAATAATTTAATAAAAAATGATATTAATGAGGACGAGCAAAATATAATATGTGCTCCAGTCACTCAGAATGAAGATGATGAATGGGAGGACTTTACTGTTGAACTTGAAATTGAGGAAGAAAATAGTAATAGTCAACCACCTCAGGGGGTGAAAATGAAGAAATAACAATAAATAATAATAAAAATGAACATGATATTAATAAAACAGCATCAAATAATAATATTTATAAAAAAATGCATACATAGAAGACTTGGGCATTTGAATGCCAGATATATTCAAAAATTAAAAACCCTAGCAGTTGGCATTCCCCAAAATCTAAACTTTAGGTATGAAGATTTTCAAAACTGTAAAATATGCTGCATAACAAATAATTCTAGATTGGGTCAGAATGGTATTAGGGCTAAACCAAAATGTAAATTGGAGATAGCGTCATCAGATATTATGGGTCCATTTACGCCTTCGGTAGCAAACCAGAAGTATATCCTCACGTTTATAGATCATTGTTATGCCTATAGCTAACAAAAGCCAAGTAACTATTGAATTTAAAAATATCATAGTATCAATGAAAAATAAATTTCCAGATCACCCAATAGGGACAATAAGGTGTGATAATGCGAAGGAATATACTGATGCAAAAATTATCAATTATTGTAGTGAAGTTGGTATCATAATGGATTACGTGGTTCCGTACTCACCCGAGTTAAATGGTATTGCCAAATGGCAAAATCAAACCTTAATGAGGAGGGTACGAGCTATGCTCATTGATGCCTACCTTGACACAAAATATTGGTCATATGCTGCAGTAACCTCAGCGTATCTTATGAATTGGTCCCCAACAAAAGCCAATGAGGAATATAGAACACATTATAAATTGTTTTATGGGACAAAACCAAATTTAAAAAATTTGAAAGTTTCTGGCTCCTTAGCCTATCGACATATCCCGATAGAAGTTAGGAAACAAAATGCTACAAAGCAAAGTTTAAATTAAAAAATAAAATAGACCCAAAGCCAGCACATAGAGCTGAAAAAAATATAATGATGGGCTATACCAATACTGGCTACTGCCTGAGAGATCCATATGACACTAAATCTTATATATCGTGTGATGTGAAGGTGGATGAATCACAAAATATAAAATCACTTCAAAATAATAATAAACCCCTTACAATTAAATCTTCTAACTTCGAATATGACCTGGGAATAATTAATCCAGTCATCATGAATATAAATATAAATTATAATAAAACATATATTGAGGATTGTATTCCCAAAAATTTTTCTGAAATAAATTCAAATCCATTTAGAGAAGAATGGATCAAGACCATAAAGAACAAATTCAAATTCTCTCGACATGAAAGTATGGGAGATAGTCGATTATGATTGCCAAAAACTGATAGATACAAGATGGATTTTCACCATCAAATATGATGAATTTGGGAATCCAAAACCAAAAGCTAGACTCGTAGCAAGGGGATTTAAGGATAGGACTGAATACAATATTACTGAAACTCACAGTCCTGTGGCATCCATTAGCACAATTAGATGGTTATTATCTATAGTAAATAAAGAAAAATTAATACTCATCCAGTATGACGTAAAAACTGCATATTTAAATTCACCCATAATTAAGCCAATTTTTATAAGAAAACCAGAAGGAGTCAACATCAATTCGAACCAAGTATTGGAATTAAAAAAATCAATTTATGGATTGAAAACTTCAAGTAAGTCATGGTACAACTTGCTAGATACAAAGGTTAAGGATATGGGCTTCATAAGAACAAAAGCAGATAGGTGCTTATATAAAATGAATAATAATAATAATGAAAAAATATATTTCCTAAGCTATGTAGATGACATATTGATAGCTTCAAATTCACAGATGTCCATCACAAAAATAAATGAAGAACTACAAAAATCATTCACAATAACTCTAATTAATGACACAAGATTTTTTGTAGGTTTGGAACTAAGAAGGGATATCGAAAACAATGTAATAATTTTGTCACAATATAAACATATAAAAAAAAATGATTAAGAAATTTGGTATTTCTGGAATGAAAAATACGAATACAACAATGGAGACAGGGCTGAAAATAGACAAAATAGAAAATGGGCAAGATGATATGGAATACAGGTCAATGATAGGAGGGTTATTATATTTAGCCAGACTAACAAGACCTGATATATTATTCCCTGTGAATTTCTTTCCCCATTTTCAAAATAACTCTAATGAAACTCTTAAAAATTACGTAAGAAGAATATTTCGATATATCAACACAACAAAAAATTATAGTTTAATATATAAATCTGAAGGGGATGGTGTACAAGCTTATATAGACGCGTCATATGCCCCTCAGGTTGATGATACTAACATTAATATTCAAAATTTACAAAAAGGAAAATGAATAACTGGATCAATGATCTTTGCCAAAGGAGACTTAGTGGAGTGGAATTGTTCCAAACAGACAATACATGCCTCTTCAAGTACTGCAGCAGAGATCATTGCGGTTTTTGACACCCTTGATATTATTAAAGTCATACAATACTTGATTATGAAATTAATGGAGAGAAATTAATTGTTGATATAATGGAAGACAACATTTCCACCGAAAAAATATGTTCTGATGGAAGTCAAAAGAAATCGAGAGCCCTTATGATTAAATGCTACTTGATTTTGGAAGCTCTAGAAGAAAAAATAATATGTTTTAGAGCTGTAAGTTCGGAAAATCAATTGGCTGATATTTTGACCAAATCATTAGATCGTACCAAATTTGAAAATATAGTTGTCAAAATATTAAATGACACGAACATATACATATAATACATAAAAATTCGTTTATTTCAAAAAATATAAGTTAGAAAAATTATTTCCTTCCAAGGACAAGTCGTCCCAAGTCCATATAGAAGTTGTAGCATGAAATACTTTGCTGAAAAATTACCCCATAATAATCACAAATAAGTACTTAACAAAAGCCACTTACTAGAATTTGTTGCTGAAAATAAATGCCCCACTTCTCGAAAAATCGAACAATGAAAACCGAATTAAAATCGAGCAAGTCAAAACCCTATAATATGAATAATAAAAACCTCATACAATTTAGAACCAGCGTGAGAGAAATACACGAAAAATTCCCACACGACTGATGAAAGGCAAAATCTCAACAATACATACAATAAAGATAAAAATTCATTACACAACCACAATAAAGATTAAACCTGCAACTTGCTTTATCGAAAAATAAACATGTTAGACGCCACCTCAAACACAATACCAGCACACAAAAGATAAAATGAACGTCCAAAATGAATTAATCCTTCGAATCTATACTTCTTTAGAATTCAGATAAGATAGCACAACGTAACGTTTTCAAATGCATCAATGTCTTTATCACAAATACCGTTGTCAATTTTTTTTTTTTTTTCTGTATTTCATGTTTGTGAATTTATTTTAGCACACGATGCAATGAATCATATTGTTACCTATATATATATATATATATATAAGATCCGACAGGACCTCAAATGATTCGGCGACAATTGAATGAATGCAAACTTTTATTAAATTAGAATTCAAAACAAAAGTCGCGAGGTAACTGCAAGCTTAGTAAGAAAGTGCAGAATGCAAAGCGGACGTGTACAATATGTACAAAAGCGAAAAAATGAATGAAACGAGAGAAAAGAAAAGAAGAGATAATGACAGAGGGAATTGTGTATGAAAGCAGGTTGAGAATGGAAAAGTTGAGTGAGCGTAGAAATGAGATAACAAAAGTGGACGTGAAAGATGATGTGTGGAGAGGAGTGATATAATAGGAATCTTACATCCCCCCACCACAAGTCATTTTGAAGCGAAGGAATGCAAAGGAAGGTGAAGGAAAACAGTCAACGTGTACAGAGTATTAATTTGCTAGCATGGTAAAGTCTTTTCGAAAGAGGTTCGTGACCTGTACAGATCTCGTAAACATTATTTGAAACTTTATCGGTGATAAAAAACGGGCCTATGCGAAGCTTGTCTAACTTGTCGCTATTAAGTTTATTGCCGTTGTCGACAAAGACACGGTCACCTACCTTAAAGTCGATACAAAGTAAGAAGGAGGGAATTTTGTAACGCTATGTGGAGAGTCGTTGTGCTACTTAACGCACTCTTATGCAATAGCAGCCCAACTTCTCTTAGGATTAGAGGACACGTCATTTTTCATGCAGCGAATACGGTTCACCAATGTTTGATTTAGACGTTTGTTTAAACCATTTGAGAACGCACCATCAACCGCAGTGAAAATATGATGTATGCCTGATGAGGAACAGTAGGATCAGAACTCGTTGGAAGATAGACCACCGTATTGGTCAGTCAAAAGAGTACCCATCGGGTGACTCTTATTAACCGACTCAACGAGTGAGATCATATCTTGTGTGGACTGTCCTTTTGAACATAGGGTGAATGCATAGTGGGAAAAGTGATCGACGAGGAGGTGAAGATAACCAAAGGGAGAGTTATTGTTCCCAAAGCCACCGATTGTGTCTACAGACATTATCTCAAAAGGAGAAGAGGCAGGACCGAAGAATCCTAACCTAGCAGAATGACGAGTTTGGTGAGATTTATTCTGAATACACACGTAACAATTACGACAGTATGACTCAATACGTTTATACATATTAGGAAATGTGAAATTATTGCAGATTATCGACGAGACGTGTTGCGACCCAATGTGGTCTTTCAAATGTACAAGTTCTATAAGCTTTTCGCCAGTGGCGGAATCTAAAATTATACGAGTTTTATTACAAAATTTACAAAATACAATACCCGACTTAACAAAATCTGTAGGTAGTTTAATGGTATTGGGTCCAAGAACATGACCCAGGTAACGAATGGAGTTAGTGGCAAAAT
The DNA here is from genome assembly GCA_011428145.1 of Ericerus pela. Classification (NCBI taxonomy): domain Eukaryota; kingdom Metazoa; phylum Arthropoda; class Insecta; order Hemiptera; family Coccidae; genus Ericerus; species Ericerus pela. The sequence continues at coordinate 1,036,835 of WOFM01000165.1, forward strand.
TACATTTCTTAAAGTTTAAGCGAAAGCCTTCCTCGAAGACGGCATTAATAACTTGTTTGATGTGATGCAAGTGTTCTTCGAACAAACGTGAGAAAATGAGAATATCTTCGAGATAGTTTACGGCGAATGAAGTAAGATTTTTACTTAAAAGTATTCCGGACAAAATCCGTTGGAAGACAGCTGGAGCATTTTTCAAGCCAAATGGCATAGAGCGCCATTTGTATTGTCCATGCTGAGTAATGAACGCCGACTTGTATCTATCACACGAACAAATCGGGATAGACCAAAACGCCATATTAATATCAAGCGTGGAAAACCACAAACAGCCTCTTGTTTTGGTCAAGATTTCATCGATCAATGGGAAAGGCTGACTCTCCGGGATTAAGAGCTTGTTTAATGCCCGGTAGTTGACACACATTCGCGTTTTGATTTTAGCTGAGCTCAAGCCGTCTTTCTTGAATTGCATTGTTACGGGTGAAGCGAAAGGAGACTGGGATTGCGAGATCATTCCAAAATTTAATAATTTGTTATATTGCCTATCTATTTCCTCTTGATCCTCAAAAGTGCATCTGTACGGTTCTTTTGCTACAAAAACGTTTTCCGATAAATTAAATGAGCACTCGTATTTCTTAACATTTTCAACGTCAAAGGCGTGCGTGGCAAAGGCAAAATGATTTTTTTCGATTAAACGTTTAATAATATTTTTCTTTTCAACATCGAGATGAGAAACTTTGGAATTGAACATATCGAGAGACATGTAGTCGTTCCATATTACGTTATTATTTAATGAGATTTCGGATTCTTTATTTACGTAATGTTGGCTTAATTTTAATTTGTGGTCGAGTGTGAGACCAAAAAGTGGTATCAAATCGAGGGCTATAACGATATCGTACTGAAATTTTTCTGAATCAAGAACGTAAAGGAGTATTCTCGTAATTTCCAAAATTTTGATATCAAGTACAGAGATACCAAGGACATTGCCCTTTCCTCTTGTTGTGTTGTAGGTAGAACATAGGGGAAGAAACTTGTAATTGTTTAATTATTTTAGTGCGTTCAGTGTAATTGCTGACACGTTGGCACCTGGGTCATACAGACCCTTTCCTTTCACATCACCATATTCTACCTCAAGCACAACAAACGAGGGCCTTACTCGATTTTTTGAATCGAGTTAATTTCCTCCTGTAATTCCTCTAATTCTAAATTGTGGATAGCTTTAGGTGAAGAATCCGATTTATTTACGTTAGCTGGCAGATTGTTTCGACGAGAATCCTTGAACTTCGTGAAGCAATTGCGCTCAAAGTGGAAACGTGCGAAGCCCTTTTTTTTGCAGTAGGGGTAAGGGGTCTTTGGTTTTAGAGAAGAAAAAGCAGAGGACCGAGAAGATGGCGAATTGGGCAGTGTGGATGAAATGCTGCGAGTGGGTTGATGGTCAAAAGAATTAACGGTTCTTAGTAGCTTACTCAACGTATTATTTTTGGCCATGTTGATACGGTCCTGGTGATGAGGAGGCAAACCAACAATAAGCTGGCCAATTTTTGTGAGTTCGTGCATCTTTGGGTTGAGTAAAACGAGGAGATGAAGTTTGGATTGAACATAATCGCTGAGGGAGCCACTAATGTAACGGTACGAAAATGCTGCACAAGCGGCTGCGATACCCTGCTGGCCAAAATTGTCCATGAATGAAGTCTTCCAGAATTCCCACAATGTGGATTTGGTGGTCAAACGAGTCGTACTGAACCATTTCTCTGTGGAGTCCTCGAGGAAGAGACGGAGAATTTCCCAAAAACGAGAGGTGGGAACTGTGAGACGGATGCACTCAGACTCAAAAATGTCGATCCAAGCTTCCGCATTTTCAGTAGACTTGCCACTGAATTTTGGCACAACAGTGTCTTTAATTACCAAAGTCAAAGGTCTCTTTGGTTTTTCAGCAGCCTGAGTAGGAGAAGGTGGTACAGAGGGGGCGGCGGATTTGGAAGACATTTCAAAGGTGGAATCATCAATTTCGAGTTCATCCAACATGTAGCCCAAGAACACAGGGTTTCTTTCGGAGTCGACATATGTGTGGAGTAAATCACCTTCCAGTGTTACTTTGAACAATTTTCTACTCCATCGCTTCTCAGGAATGTCACAGTTTTCGAGAGCGGCAGTTGGGACTGAAAAGTTTGGCATGATGGGTTGTGCCTTGTGTTGCTCAGGAAACACATAAACGGCGTCATCATCCGGAAGTTCCACAGAATACATGTGAATGATGGAAGATTTGCTGTTGGTTGGATTTGGTTCGCGTCGGAGCGTAAAACGGAGTCTCATAGAAGACATAGTTGAAGTAAAAACACACGGCAAATGCACAAAAATTTCGAGTGTAAACTTCACAAGAAGGAAATTAAAGTGACAAGAAAAATTCCATAATGTGAAACTGTTTTTAATTTATAAGATCCGACAGGGCCTCAAATGATTCGGCGACAATTGAATGAATGCAAACTTTTATTAAATTAGAATTCAAAACAAAAGTTGCGAGGTAACTGCAAGCTTAGTAAGAAAGTGCAGAAGGCAAAGCGGACGTGTACAATATGTACAAAAGCGAAAAAATGAATGAAATGAGAGAAATGAAAAGAAGAGATAATGACAGAAGGAATCGTGTATGAAAGCAGGTTGAGAATGGAAAAGTTGAGTGAGTGTAGAAATGAGATAACAAAAGTGGACGTGAAAGATGACGTGTGGAGAGGAGCGATATAATAGGAATCTTACATATATATATACACATTAGTTTTATCCGTATATTACTCATATATTATACCATTTTTTGCATGCTACCATTTTTTATACATATACATATTTGTTTGAAACTTATTATGCATGTTATTTAATTATTTATTTTAAATTTTTACCATTATTTTATCGAAGTGCAGCATAATGAAATTATTTTCAAAATTTTAAATTCAAGTTACCATAATAATTTTTTTTCCCTTTCGTTTCATTTTATTTTTCTGTTGCTTGTTTGAATTAAAATACGTTTACTTTCAGCGATCGAGATAATGAAAAACTGAAACGGTAAACTTTCAGGGAGGTGTTGTAACGTAAATCCCACATATATATATGTCATATGTTCTACTATGTTCATGAATCGCTTCCCCATACTTTCTATTACCGATAATGCTATGCTTTGCCATTTCATATTTTACTTGTGAAATATATTTCAGTCTGCTCATAAAAATGTTGTAATAAAATAAAGTTTCGAGTTCTTTTTCGATCCTCGTTCTGCATACCTCACATCAAAATTTAAGTGAAGGGAGGTTAAAGTGATGTTTCTAAATATGTGCCTGAGTTTGATTGAGTTCTTTCACTCGATTGTAGGTACAGTTTTTGATGTGAGAGAGGTTCAAGGAAAGTTGAATAAAGAAGAATCAGTACGAACAGTTACAGAAATATAATAAAACAATAAGTAGATCATAACTATGATATGAGATTAGAATGGAAGTTGGAACATATGATATATACATATATGAGAGTGATGGTGTTGAAGTGAGTGAGAGAGAATTTCATATCAACACCCCCCCTGTAATTTTAGCAGTTATGAACGAATAAGTATCATCAAGCGCTGAAAGTAAATGATTATTAAACATGAAAAACAAAAAACAAAAAAAATTAATTAATTAATTATATAAGTACCTATGTGTATCAGAAAAATTTTTTTATGGTAACTGAATTGCTACTGCACTTTGAAAAAAATAAGATAATAAATAATTGAATAAATATATAGATAAACAATAAAAAATGAAAATGTACCTACGAGTAAAATATTTGATAACATGCAAAAGAAATAAAATGGTAACTATATTCATTCCCAAATAGGTACGAGTAAGAATAAGATAAAGATTAAGATAGATTACATGCAATGGGAAATAACGGCAGTTATAGTATACATTGGGATTTGCTACGGGATTTTATGTTGAGGTATTGTGGCAAGTACTATTGTGTAAAAAAGGTGATAAGTAAAAGGCGAGAAATTTTATCGTGTGGTATGGTATGTTGTTTTTTCAGAAGATAAGAAATTAGAGTATTATAAATGTTGGAATTTTTATTCTATTTTTTATGTGAGCTTCTTATCTTCATGTGTGAATGATGATTTTGTAGCTTTTATATCGACCTATATTTTCTCGCATGATTTTTATAAGTTCTGTTAGAAGATGAGTATTGTTAGATCTTACTTTTACCAGTGGTATCTATGGTTCTACAGTCAAGATATATCACCAAGTTTCCGAGTTTTAATCTTTTTATCTGTGACTTACTGTACCCCAAGACTACTACATTTTTGTTCTAACAAACACTGAACTTCGTAGTGACATACAACTTTGAATTCATAAAACAATTAGGTATTATTCAATTTTAATTCTTTGAGTGACTTTTAAGTTTTAACTGAAATCTGTGTTCGAATGTGATTAACCAAACTTGTGTGATATTTATTGAGTTATAAAGTGATAGCAGAGCACTAGAGCCTTTTGCTAAAAATTTCAAATTTTTTCCATACAAGTGACCTAATTTCCTATGTCATATTAATTTTTTGTCTAATTTTGTGTTGTCTGTTCTTTCTATAGACTCCTTTTTGTCACTTTTTATGTTCTCATTATTTAATATATTATTATTATTATTATTATTTGATCCTATTTCCTCATACGTTTCAAACTGTTCCTCATATATTTTGTGTTTTTGTGAATTATTATTACTCTCGTTTATATCATCTAAATTTTTTTCTCTCTCGTGATTTTCGTTTTCTATTAAGTTATTATTTATTGTTATATTATTAGTAGTTTTGTCATTATTGTTTTCTCTATTTCCCTCTGCATTCACTTCGCTTCCTCCTGGCTTTCTCGATTATTTCTTCTTCTATTTCATATTCTATCCATTCATATTGGGACTTTATGTTGGGCATGCATGCTAATCTAAAAGAATTATCGTTATAAGGGCTAATTTTATTTAAACTATCAGTGGGTTCAATGATATTGATCAACATGTCTGAAACTATTTTGTACTTGGCCATGTGTACTCCTTTTACTTTGGGGGCTGAAAAAATAACTTCATCCGTACCACGGATGTTTTGTGGGCTGCCAAGAAATTTTGATCTATGCCTAAAGCACAATTTTTAGTGATTTTTATCCCTGATGATAGGTCAATATTCAATGGTGATACATAATGTACATTCATTAGCCTTATCTCAGGTCTGTTTCCTTTCCGAGTTTTCTACTCTTATAAACATTTTGACGACATGTGTGGCAACTTGTAGTACATCCTGGATTGCACATTCCAGTTCTAATGGTTTTTCTAACATGATGGGATTAGATAGTTTGGATAAATCTGATATAACGTGTGCTATGGCTCCATTGTCCAACATTATGCGTTTTGTCAGAGGGACATAATTTGAAGATAACTCTTGTCCACAACTCTTTGAAGTTATTAAATTCAATAAGTTACTATCCTGTCTATTCATATTCATTTCAGGGTTTTTATATCGCAGCATCATCGAACATCAAACATTAAACATCATTTTCTTTTTTACTTTTATTATTATTGTTACTATTATTATTGCGTCCGTATCGAGTATTCTGTGTAGATCCATCAGGTTTATTTTGGGGTTTCATGCCCTCTTTGTTTGACAGACAGACATTTGCTGTATGTCCTTTACCATGACGCTTAAAGCTTACTATTATATTGGAACTTGGCAAAGTGTTTTGATTTTGGTTTGTATTATACTTTTTGTTTTCATATTTATTATTATTAAAAGACGTTTCAGGTTGTTCATTATTATTATATTTCATTTTCCTCTGTTCTATATTTTGATTGTGGTATTGATTTATGTTATTATTATTTAATCTATTGTAATTTCTACCATATTGAAATCTTTGGTATCTATTATTGTGGTTGAAGTTACAATATCTATTATTATTATTTTATTTTTATTTTTATTATTATTATTATTATTGAATCTCGACTTCTTCTCGTCATATAGCCTATCTGACCTCTCAATTAATATGGCATGAAGTGTTTCAATTGTTTTTTGATCCTGACTTAGGGTATTAAATTCCAAACTTGTCATATCATAGTCCATGTCAAGAGATATTAATAACTGCTTAATTTTCTTCTATTTGTCTACAGGTTTACCACAATCTCTTATTTTTTGAGTGGAGTGTGAAAAAAGATCAAAATAACTACGCATATTTCCCTCGCTATCAAATTTTAATTTTTGAAATGCTTGCTTTGCATTGATGTAAGTAATCTGCGTACAGTTCTTATATTGCTCGTCTAAGATTTTAAGTATTTGGTTGATTGTCCGGAGATCTTTTACTCTTTCTATTAGTTCGTTATTTAACCCCTGATAGATCAATGCTTTGCCCTTCTCCTGATTACAAAAGTATGACATGGCTAGCAGGATTAGCATTTACAGGATCTGGATTTAAAAAAATGTTCAAGTCTAAGTGCAAATATAGTACTTATGTCTCTATGTCATGCATGACAGGATATAGTCCATCAGCATATAGACTAGATACCATTGTGGTCTTAAGCATCGTAATTTTGACCATTGAAAACCTTTTTGGTGTCAAAATGTGACATTGTCTTTTATTTAATTTATAGAGAGAAATTAAAGGATATGGACCCTACGTCAAAACATGAGACAGCTTAAATCTAAGGGTATTACAGTCTCAATCGCTTGATAATGCAATTCACGGGCTGAACCACGCAATAGGGAATGCAAATTATTATATTAAACACAAAATTAAATAATTCAAACAATGTTATGAAATTATGTTTTTGTCATATTACTTTTTCTGACGATGAAAATGATCTCTTCGCCATTGTGTCTTCAAGTTAATAGTGTATATTGAATCAAATTCTATCGCCAAAATTCAGTCAAAGTCGATCAGCAAATGTAGGCATGGATATTCCCAAACAATTTATTAAATCTGTTGATCAAGTTCTAACATAAAAATTAAATATGCAGTCGTTTATCTTTCATCAATTTGTATTATAATGGTAGAGACATGAAATTATTTGTAAGCATTCAACAATTGAATGTAATATTGTTACACATGAACATGAAAATTTTTGTCACACAAATTGCAGTGGTGTATCAAATTTTGCCATTGTTAATTTCAAAAAAATAAATGTAACAAAGGTTTTCTCGAGTATGTAATTCAGGACAAGCGAGATAAAGTATGAAAGAAAGACTTCAAGTATCTTTCAGGTTTCAACTTTCCAAATCTCTATCACTGAATATTCACAAAAAATGAACCAAAAGAATGAAATATTACACAAATTTATGATTTTTTACGTAAAAAATGAACACCAACAGATGAAATAATGATTAATTAATTATATTTATGACTTATCCTTTTTATGTTTCCCTCTGCTTAGATGATGACTCTTGATGATTTTACCATATTTCTGCTACTTTTAGATTT